>VHKM01000409.1:0-190568 GCA_007210695.1 Neogobius melanostomus
CCCATGTTCTACTGTTCAAGTAACACACTTACACTGGGACTCCTCAAACGCTGCTTTAGTCACTTGTTGGGGAAAACATTGGCAAGCTCTGGAGACAAAACCTTTGTCATGAGGATATGGGTAAATAAATGGCTCACATTTACCTAGAATAGACGCCTTTTACCTGCTTTAGGCCGTCAAGGCTTGACATCAAGGACCTCAGTCACTCATTCCACTCATGACACAGTGTACGGCAGACACTGGTGTCACGAAGGTGTAACATCCTTAGGTTGGTTCTAAGAAAGTTTAATTAAGGTTAAGTTATACTTTATTAATCCCGTAGGGAAATTCGTTCTCTGCATTTGACCCATTCTTAATACCGCTGGAGCGACCTGTAGGAGCAGTGAGATTCCAGCGTGGGCCGGTGCTCGGGGACCCATCTCCAGATGTGGAGTCAGACTGATGGTCAGAAACACCTGGCTGGAGGATTAACCTCTTGTACATGTTTTAGTGATAGGGGAAACCAGAGCCCTGCACTGGTCAGCTCCTCCTCCTTCCTCTTCCTCCTGTGAAGCTCCCTCCGCTCCACAACAGTCTTCTGATAAGAGCGTAGCAGACAAATATAATCCGTCTTATTCTCCAGTGAACGGACAATGGCTGTGAGTGGCTTAGCTGTGAGTCTTGCCCGGATGCCTCCTCGTTTGTCCTTTTTTTTGTTTCCTGTAGCGCCTCCACTGTGCTGCAGGTGTGGGGGGCTCTTGGTGCCTCTTCAGTGTTTCAGTATTTGTAGTTCTCAAATGTCTTTAGCTCTTAAGCTGTTGGTTTACTTTAGCTCGTCACTGGAGACTCTGTTCTGAAGAGTTTGGTGCTTTGAGGGAGTTGATCAGGGCTTTATAACATCAGCCTGACTTTGGCTCATCATCTTTAGTGAACGAACGTTGAGATGAGGTTTATGTGATTCACACTGGACTGACTGCAGTAAAATACTCACTTTATGTAAAAGTGTCTGAATGAAAAATGAACAAAATGTGAAGCGAGTTTAAATAAAATCAAATTTGCTAAACACACTTCATGTAGTTTGTTTTCAAAGTCGTAAAACTTTTGCTTCCTGTTTTTTATCAGAGGAGCCGAAAATCTTCAGATTTGTGAAGATGGAGTTTTCTGGACACGACCTGGACAATCCTGCGATTCACCAGCAGCTTTTAGACGAGGTTGGTTTTACACATTCCCAGAGCTGGAAACGCTCAGCAAGGAGCTTTAACGCTAACTTTGTGTTTGTTTAGATCCAGAAAAGGTTTGAAGCAGGAGGTCGCACTGACGTCAAGGTAAAGTGGAAGACTGCCCCGAAAAAACAAGAGGAGAAAAAACAAGAGAGACCTGAGGACTGTCCGATCGTGTGACGTCAAAGGTCAATCAGGATAAATGTGCTCTCTCCCAGTAATCCCAATGTAAAATGTGCATGAATAAAGATGTTTACAGGCATCAACACTGTGCTAGGGGAGACCGGGGCTATTTGTCACGCGGGGTAATTCGTCAATTGCTTTTTATAGCCACACTAGAGGCGCTGTACGCTGGTACTGATATAATATGTGTATTGGTATTCCTCTTTTCTTCCAATAATCATTTTCTCATTTGGACTAAAGACATAAGGACAGGACATCTGAATGTGTTTTATGCCTTCTCCCAAACTTTAAAGCCTGGGTGTTTCTGTAATGAGAGCTTTCCTTTTGTTAACGCCTTAACAAAAGACACTGATCTGAAAGACAGAGATGTTAGATAGAGCCTGTATGTTTGGGTAATTTTAGTGAATTTGTACATTTTAGACCTCACAGAGCATTTTGCACACAAAAAATCAACAGATCAAATGAGTGTCACAAACACATCTGGCCTTGCATTGTGACGGTTTTAAAACATATTTTGTCCTTTTATCTAAAAAAGCAAAAAAGTTTGTCAAATTTAAAATAAAAAAACTCCATTAAAAACAATAGTCACAACTTGCCCCACATATGGATATGGGGCAAGTTGTCACAGTCGATTTGTTGTGTTTGACGGTTAATAATTATTTATTGCAATATGACAGAATAAAGAGAGAGAGGTCTACTTCAATTCAAGGGTTCAAGCTTCATTTAATGCAGGTCTGCAGGTAAAATGTATTCCGTTACTTTGTCTAATCAGAGTACTGTATTCTGAATACTTTAGAATACTTTCACATTGATTGCCAATATATTTATGTACAAATATGGCGTATAATTACAAAAATGAAGACTACGATTGTTGGAAACACCTGTTGTAAACTCACTACCATTAATGATGAACTCTGTAACTCTGTTGGCCAATGGAGCAGCAGATACAGCGTCATGTGACACATGTGCAGTGTTTGTATGAACTGTGGCATAAGGCGTTTAAATCTTTAATTTATTTTAGGAGGAAAACCAGGTCAACATCAAAAGTTCTTTCTTAAAGCAGAACTAAGTAACTCGTGCCCCTAGAGGCCATAAGCGCCACTGCAGGTGTCGTAGCATGTTGTGTTTTTTTTACTCATTAATTGTCTGTGAGAGTAAATACTACGCTGACAGAAAAGACAAAGGGAGAGAGGGATATTGTTCATCCAATTATATAATCGAGATCATTTTTTAGCTGTAAATACTGTTTAAGTGGCGCTAGCCCGCAGTTAGCTTCTTCTTCGTGATTCCATTAGTGTGTATTGCGCCTCCGACCCGGTGCAGGGAAAGTTGCAATTGTGGTTTTCTGGCCAGAGACACCAGGGGGAGATGAAAGACCCCCCAATCATCCCATTAACACTTGTATTACCCCCAGAGGGACTACGGAAAGGATTTATTAAGGGAAACAAGTTACTTAGTTCTGCTTTAATAATGTTGTGCAATATGGAACTAAAATGTAATGACTGAGTACTTCGATGCATTCCCTTGATATTTGGAAAGTAACTATATTCTAAATGAAAGTGTAACTTTACTAGAATACAGTTAGTATTGTAAATACATGTATTTAGTTACTCCCCAACACTGGCTGTTGAATCACTTTGCTCCTCTCCATGTCTTTGTATCTTTATTGGGTAGTAAACTATATTCATGCGTTTGTTAAAGCAGTTTTGGAGTAATTATAGAAAGTTTGATTTTCTCCTCTTTGTTTTCCCGCTCAACTGCTTCAAACATGACCATATATGGGCGATCCCAGAGACGTTGTCTGTATCTATCCCTGTCCCTAACCCTAATAAATATATAATGTGTGTCATTAAATCTCATGTTTTGACTATCCAGCATTAACCTCTCTGTGTCTCGAGGTTTCCATGTTGAAATCTAAAACAAATGCAAACCATCCTTTAAAACACGATGTGCCATTAATCTTTGTGAGTTTTTAATCAGAGTTTGTTTGTGCGAATGGGAGCACTTTGTTGTTTACAATAAGTCGCAAAATTCTTTGCCGCAAACAAACCGTAAAACTTAGCAAAAAAATGTGATTTGGAGCTCATTTGGTGACACGCCCTAGGAGGTTAAAATGCAAAAACGCTGACTCACCATTCTCCAGACTTCACATGACGAATGTCTGTACCGAATCCCGTCGCTCTACGACAAAGTTGACGTTGGCCCCTCAATAAGCCCTTGCGACGGCAGGCCGCTCAGCCTAATAAAAAAGTGAAACACAATTTAAAAAAAGAAAAAATCTTTACTTTCTCTTGTAATATTCCTTTGGTGAAAGACTCAGGGGCGATTTTAGAGTTTCAACTATAGGGGTGCTTAGCACCTGAGGGTTTGGGGGTTCTCGCTCAGAAAATTTCGAACCGAACATATGTAATTTCCTGTAATTTGATGCATTTTAGAGGAACTAATTCCGTCAGACTTCGGTCGGGTTGCAGCACTCTACTGTGGACCCACCACCTGCAGGAGGAGCCATAGGGGCTGGTGCAGCTCCAACAGCTGCCCCCACGACCCGGCAACGGAAAAGTGGAAAAAATGGATGGATCGATGTTATTATATTTTTGGCCTGACATTTTTAGGGGTGCTTGACTTCATTTTAGGGGTGCTAAAGTGTAGCGTGTTTTGGATGGTCACACAGAGACAAGGGAGGCCAGACTCTGGGTACTGCTCTCTTAATGCCAGGTCCCTTTAAAACAGCGACAGGAGACACAATTAAAGAACACACGTGCAGCACAGCTCCCAGCAGCAGGTTGCTCATCTCAATCATTAACATAAAGTTTACAATATTTAATATAACATTTATATAATTTTACACAATACTCGAAAATAATTAAATAATGTGGTTGTTGTACTAATTGGCTCAATTGGATTTACAGTTTTGAAAATATAACAAAAATAAAATACAGCATAAAAATATACAGTACCCGAATTTATATATTTTTCTCTAAAACCTTTAACAAACCTTTAAAACAGCGACAGGAGACACAGAGGACACACGTGCAGCACAGCTCCCTACGAGGGCAAAGGAAAAAAACAAAAACAAAACGTCAACATTGGTGCTAAGAAGTCCGTTTTACAGGCTAAAAATAGCTCGTGCGCTAATTAACTTCTACTTCGTTTCACAGTTTATGATGTTATGTTCGTGTTTCTAATAATAATAATAATACATTTTATTTGTATTGCACTTTACATATGAAAGACACATCTCAAAGTGCTACAGTCAGTACAGATAAAAACACAAATCAGCACTAAAAAGACAATATAAATGTAACCGGGGGTGGTGCAGAGGGGTAGAAATAACTAGCAGCTCTAGCAAGTAGCAGTTTTAACCTTAGCTATTAACCCCAAAGGCCCACAGGTAAGTAATATTGACAGAGGCAGGTTCCATACTTTAAATAAATCAGTGTTTTATTTGTTCAAGTTATCCTTCTTAAGTTTCTTTTCCTTAGTTCCATGTTTAAAACAGAAGTCCATAATTAGTCCACAATTTTCACAAGGGTTAAGTCCACAGACCCATGCGCCCCCCACAGTGGGCTTACAGAGCGTATAGTCGAAGATGTAAACAAAAGACATGACATAACCAAAACAAAACGACAAAGACTACAAACAAGACGGCAGAGTCCTGCACTGGCCCGCCAGTGCTTGGAGTTCGACCTATAATATATAAAATAAACAGTTGGTCACAAAACAATTCATAACGCCGCACTTTAGCTACGACCAAAACTAAAACATACCGCTCTCCGAGGCGCAGTGTCACCCGGCATTGGGATACAAATGCTACGTCCACCGGACCTTCGGGACCTCCACACCCGATACACAGTGGCTCATCCACCGGACCTTCGGGACCTCCGCACCCGATACACAGTGGCTCATCCACCGGACCTTCGGGACCTCCACACCCGATACACAGTGGCTCATCCACCGGACCTTCGGGACCTCCACACCCGATACACAGTGGTTCATCCACCGGACCTTTGGGACCTCCGCACCCGATACACAGTGCTCATCCACCGGACCTTCGGGACCTCCACACCCGATACACAGTGGCTCATCCACCGGACCTTCGGGACCTCCGCACCCGATACACAGTGGCTCATCCACCGGACCTTCGGGACCTCCACACCCGATACACAGTGGCTCATCCACCGGACCTTCGGGACCTCCACACCCGATACACAGTGGCTCATCCACCGGACCTTCGGGACCTCCACACCCGATACACAGTGGTTCCTACGCGCATTGCGCTGAAGCGCTCCCCCCGGATAGTTGTGCCCCTCGGCGCTATAAAGCAGTGCTTGTTAGGGCCAAACCAATTTAGTTAGTTTTGAAAAGTTAAAAACTTTGCTCTACCTGCCTGGACACCCGGAAGAACAGACCAGAGGCAGAGCGAAGATAGGCGTGACCTTTTATACGTTTTACATTGCGCCCCTAGTGGGCGCACCGTCACATATATTAAAAGAACGCCGTACGAAATAAGTGGGTCTTTAGTTTACTTTTAAAAACCTCAATAGACTGTGGCGCCCTCAGATGGTTGGGGAGGGCATTCCACAGTCGAGGCGCAGCTGCCTGGAAGGCCCCATCTCCCATAGTGCGGAGTTTTGTCTTGGGACCAGGAGTTGGTGGCTGTCAGAGGAGCGGAGCTGTCGGGTTGGTTTGTGACTGTTGATGAGTTCTTTAAGGTACACTGGTGCGCTGCCGTAGACACACTGATAGGTCAGGAGGCAGATCTTAAACTCAATCCTGAACCTAACAGGAAGCCAATGAAGTTTATGGAGGATGGGTGTGATGTGTTCAGATTTACGCACCCTCATCTGACACTTTTATTTGACTAACAGAGCTTAAAGGGATACTTCGGGATTTTTGACATAGGGCCTCATTTCCTAGTTATCCAGAGTGTTGTTGATGTCTGGAGATATTTTTTTCTTAAATTCATGCAGTTCTTATATTTGAAGAGTCTAGTTGCGCTAGGCTAGGGCAAGGCTAAAGCATTTCTATGGTAACCGCTAGCCTGCATTAAAAACAGTCTGACCCACTCCACAGTGCACCTGAGGTAAATCACTTATAACACCAGACTAACCATATAAATGTCTGTGTTAATAGAATAATTTTTGAAATATAACTGACCTTGTATCACATGAATTACCACATTTTGAGGACTATTTTCTCGCAGATCACTCCGCCGCTGCATTAGCTTACAGCCACGAAGCTGATGCTGCTCAAATATAAGTTATTATAAATGCAAAATGGTTAAAATTATTCTATTAACACAGACATTTATATCGTTAGTCTGGCGTTATAACTGATTTACCTCAGGTGCACTGTGGAGTGGGTCAGACTGTTTTTTAATGCAGGCTAGCGGTTACCATAGAAATGCTTTAGCCTTGCTCTAGCCTAGCGCAACTAGACTCTTCAAATATAAGAACTGCATGAATTTAAGAAAAAATATCTCCTGACATCAACAACATTCTGGATAACTAGGAAATGAGGCCCAATGTCAAAAATCCCGAAGTATCCCTTTAAACAAGAGTTAGCTAAACTCATAGGGAGACTCGAGGAGCACAACTTACCAGCAGCAGGTTGCTCATCTCAATGAGGGACAGAGCAGAGCGCGCGCTGAGTAGAGGGGGTGTGTCGCACCAATTATGGTCCCTGCGCAACAGGCACTAAAGGAACTATATTACTCAGTAATAACACTTATGGAAATTAAAATATCTCACAAAATTACCAAAATGGAGATACTAAAATAATAACCGGGTTCACTATAAAGCATTGAGGATGTTCACTTAAAAACAGTAATCCTGCTACACAAGCACCCCTAAAATAGGCCTAGCCTCGCCCATGACCCGTGTGTCCTGTTTCCCTCCGTGTCTGTCCTGTGACTGCAGAGAGTGGTACAGGCGTAACTTCACCATCACCTTCCTCATGGCTCGAGTGACTCTCCAGAACATGTGGAACAATCTGTCTCCAGCAAACGGCGGCAAGAAGAACGACCCGACCGCGACATAATGCTGTCCACCGGGATAAAGTGTGTTCAATAAATGGGTTTCTGCAATCTCAAAGTGTGGTGCCTCCGTTCACCAGCAGATGGCACCATTCATCCACTTTATTTTACCCCAGCTCTGTTGTCTATCACTTTATTTCTATGGTCTATAAAAATGGCTGAACTTAAAGTGCATATGTCAGGTTAATAGTTTTTTTGAAATTCGTATTTAATCTGTTTTCTCATTGCCTGAGTAACAATATATGAGTTTTAAAACAACACATTGCTGTGTTTATAAAGAAATGAGCGATAAAATCAAGAGCACTTCGAGGTTTGATAAAATCACGTGACATGACGTGACTATAGGGCTATGAGGTGAGAGACGCAGCCAAGTGCCCAGTGGTTTGTTTTGATCGTGTTTTCTTTCATCTCTACGCTTTTTATATATATATATATATTTTTAAGTTTGCCTTATGATTATTATTGTGTCTTTGGAAGGCTGTACAAAATGTTCTTCTGGATATTTAATGTATTTATGATTTGTGTAAAGTGGGAGCAGAAAGGCAATTGCCTGACTCTCAGCTGCTCCCTCAGCTAACACTAATGTCGCTACATACGGCTATTGTTAACTATGTAGCCTTAGATTAATTTAGTTTATTTGTTTATTTAACACTCTGCTCAAAAGGAGTGGGCTGAAGCAAGAGCTTATAAGCGCCACCCCCAAAATCAATACAATTAAAATCATTATTTCACAAGAACATAGTAGAACAACAAGGAACAAAATAGCAACAAGGAAACAACAGAAAATAAAAAAATAGACCATACACACCTGCAGCATCCGACCATGGCCGAAATGACCATTTACAAGATAGTACTTACATTATGGCTTTACATGACTGAACTTATGCACTGTATACATTCCCCAAAATGGAGAAATACCGCTTACGTAACAACTAATTACGAAACAACTATGATAATGCTACATACTTACAAACTATATACAAAGAACTATAACTTACAAAACACTGTAAAAAAAGGCGATCATTAGATTTCTTTCAGATGGTTACCATGGTAACATTGTTAGCATTACCAAAGGTCACTAGTTTTATGTTAAAAAGACACATTCATATACATATTATACTCAGTGAATATTATGTACATTTTACAACTACAACAACGCTCTCATTTCATGTACGATGTCTGGTACAAAGCAAGTGACAAAAGGCGATCATTACTTAGTTACAGATGGTTATCAATGCCAAACACAGTTAACATTCCCGAAAGTTTTGTGCTAAAAGAACATTAAATACATATTATCCGTGATCTTGCTACTTTCCAGTTGTCATTTCCATCCTTGATATAGTATTGATTAGTGTACAATTTTGCTTGGTTGCTTCTTTTTTTTATTTTGTATTTATTTTATTTTTCATGGAAATCCTGGAAAAGTCATGGAATTTTAAAATCAAATTTCCAGGCCCTGGAAAAGTTTTGGAATTTGTTAAGTCATGGAAAGGTTTTGGAATTTTGAGGAACTTATTTCAGAATCCTAAAATATAGTAGAACAAAATAATGGGTAAATCAAAGTAAATAAGGAATCACGGCGCACATTTTTATTCAGGCAGTTGTTAGGCCTGTAGCGGCGACAGGACCCCCGCCTGTGGGCTCTGAAGGAGCTGGGCTCCCTGATTACCTAATACCAGCTAAAATGATGACATCATTAGAGCTAAAAGAGTGAGATGTTTAGTGAGTGACATTGTGTGAGCTAAAGTTGTTTCAAAGGTAAAACTATAAAATGTTCCTTTTAAAGTGGCAAAATTCTTAGGACCATTTTTACCTTTTGAATTGCACTAGAATGCAGGAAAATAAGGATAAGCTCTAAATTTGTTGGGGGACCCCAAACCTTATACTGACCCCCACTTTAATGTATCTGACATTGTCACATCTGTCAGACACACAATTCAGTACATTATAGAAAGTGATTCATAATGATATATCAGACTGCAGTGTGTGTGACACTGTTATCAATTCCCTGTGATTCACCAGTTCGTTTTGCTCAGTGATGCTCTATGGCACGTGCACAGAAGTGTGAGCACGCCTGCGAGCCTCTTGCCGGTTGACTGTCACCTTTTTCAAAATGCCCGAGTTTGCAGCCCAGTCAGGAGGTGCCCTGGTCGTGGTCTCAGTACTCATTGGTCTTTCTCTAGTATTCTGGTCTCGACTACAGTAGGCCTAATCTTAAAAATCCCAAACTGAAAATGTAGTGCTGATAAATACGAATAATAAATGTGGCTAATAAAATGATGGCATTGAGGTCCTGGAAATGTTGTTAAGGGTCATGGAAAAGTCATGGAAAACCTCAAGAAAAAATCTGTACGAACCCTGTACAATGAATGATGTAATATGTAAGCCCTGCATAGTGTAGTGCGTTAAAAAGCCAGGGTGTAGAGCGGGTCCATTGAAAAGGGCAGTAGCTCCTCATCAACAAACTCCACCCAGCTAATTCTCTATTTGCGATTTTGAGCAATAGAATGACAATTGTTCAGAGCAACAACACTCTTCCTTAATTAATTGAATGCAAATTAATCCTACTGCTCCCCTAGTGACAATGCGTTTTTTCTTCTATGTACTTTTCAAAAGTCTTTTGTTTGTATTTATATTTGAGCAGGTTTATGTTTGTACATTGTTTCATCTCCATCTCCAAATTATTCCACAATTGGACCCCATTAACTGTCGGGCTAAAACTTTTCAAAGTTGTGCTATGTTTCTGAATCCTAATGCCGTCATTATTCGGGTTTGGGTCAATATTCCGGTTTCTAAAACATTTGGAATTATTTTAACCAGGAAAGTCCCACTGAGATTAAGAATCTCTTTTACAGGGGTGTCCTGGTACCTTTTGTACATGTTTTTAGAGGTAGGGGAAACCTACACAGACACAGGGATAACATGCAAACTCCACACAGAAAGGCCCCATCCAGGTGGGAATCGAACCCGGGACCTTCCAGCTGTGAAGCATGAGCGCTAACCACTGCGCTACCATGTCGCCCTTTTACAAGTGTTTACAGAGTTACTCCTGTTACATGGTCATTATGATCAGTCGGGATATCCTGATCCAAACCGCGACACCTTTTGTTGCTCTTTAGTGCTGATACAAACCCACCAGCTGGACTTGACATTATTGTGACTCATGGTCTTCATTAATAGAAGGAGAGAACCGGTCAGCTGTTCACCAGACATAGACGCTGCATTCAAGTACTTCCTGAACTCAAAAGACCAAGATCTTTGCGGGTAGAACATGCGCAGAACACAAATTAAAGTTCATTTCAATGGGGATTTTCCGATACGCTATTCATGACCAAATATTCGGGTTAGAAAAAGGGTAAACAAAGTGTCTTTTTCGTGTTTTAAAGACCAGAACATGAGCATATTCGGGTTATTGCAAATATTCGGGTTATGAAAGGGTTTTTCACTGCATGTAAACGCAGTCAATGACGTTTTTCCACTGGCAGACCCTACTCAGCCCAGTGCCTGCTCTACCCTGTTAGGCGAGCGTCCCCACTGCCCAGGCCGCAATCATTTTTTTCCCCAGGATGGGAAAGGCCAAATTTGCATGTCGACTCCTTGATTGGTCAAATTTGTGCTCACACCTGCAAGACACCTTTTGTAAACTTCACTATCCTTAAGGTTAGGGTCAGCTATATGGTTAGTTTGGATTAGTTTCAGTGTTGTCTTGTGGAGGTGACGTCATGTTGTGGAGTTCACTGATCATTGGCTGCTAATGTCAGGCTACTGGTTTCTAGATACTTTTGTACATATTACTTCCAAAAAGCTCATTCACAGACTGACTTCCTGTACGTCTTTGCCTTTATTTGCATGTGAAAATCAGACACTTTACATACAGGGCTATTGATACTTTGAGGCTATAATGACAAACCATTTTCTATTCAAACCACAAAAACAGATTCTTTCACTCCTCTCTCAAACATCGCGTCACTGTAGCTAAAATTTCAACCTCACTGTCAAAGATCTGTGACTTTAAGATGGAGGTGAACTGCGGACTGAGGGTCATTGGAGCTTCCTCTGTGGGACAACCTCTAATGCATTTGCTCTTTGTGATAAAATACAGTTAATAAAACACTAGGCCTAATAAAAGCACAAAATATTATAGATATTAAAGACACTAATTAACAAATGTATTCATTCTTTGATTAGATATTATGGTTGTAACATGAAAACAATGAATTTGAAAAAGACACAGGTCACAGATCAGGCTTGTTTTCTCTTTTCTCCTCTTGTTTTTTCGGGGCAGTCTTCCACTTTACCTTGACGTCAGTGCGACCTCCTGCTTCAAACGTTTTCTGGATCTAAAGAAACACAAAGTTAGCGTTAAAGCTCTTCTGCTGAGCGTGTCCAGCTCTGGGAATGTGTCGAACTGTTACAGAGATTTAAACCAACCTGGTCTAAAATCTGCTGGTTGATCGCTGGATTGTCCAGGGCGTGTCCAGAGAACTCCATCTTCACAAATCTGAAGGTTTGGTCTCCTCTGAACAAAAAACAGCAGGAAGCAAAAGGTTTACGGTAAACTGTTTTTTGTGCAGCACTTTTCACAGACAAATGTCATTATGTGCTTCAAAATAGTAAAAAAAAATGTTTAAAAGAATCTACCGGCGCTTCTGTGAGGTGAGAGATCTAACTGTTGTGTCACCCAGTGTTAGCAGCAAAGTGACTAAAGCAGGGCTGAGGAGGTACCAGTGTAAAGTGTGTTACCTTGACAGTAGAATGGGCGTCTCTCCTGACAGGAAAGACATCCCAGGTGTTAAGCACATTCTGTGCAGCGCAGAAAGGCTGGTAGTAGGTTTTATAGTCATAGTTCCAGGCTGTGAAGGCGACTGCCCTGTTGTCCGACCACTTCCCATTAGTTCTGAACAGGCCGATCCAGTTATACCCGCCTCCTACAGCAGAAGCAGCAGCGTTCTCCTCTGCGCTCTCGATCATAGCCAGGTCTTTGTGGTGAGTTCTGCAGTAGGTCAAAGCATCGTCCCAACTCAGATCAGGTGTTAAATGAAAGACTTTTGGGCTGGAACCTACAAATGAACATAAGTTTATCTCAATAAAAGAAAGACATATATCCACAGCACATCAAAAGCCACAATCACCTAAATGCCACAAATCCCAAATCCTACCTGAATAACAGACGGCTTTTCGTATGTTGCAGTTGGCGATGCGCCAGATAGAACCGTAGAGATGAACACAATGCTGAGGCCTGTGAATGTAATGTGGATCACCAGAAGTCCAGCTCTGAAAGGATACGCTGGAGTTATTGGCCGTCCACTTCCACTGGCTCAGGTCTTGGGGTCATCGTACAGGCCGATCCACACGGGGGCGCTGTAGCCTGGAGGGCGGGGCAGTCTGAGATTGTCCTCAGAGCTGCTCACACAGGCCAGGTCATGGTAGTGCTGTCTGCAGAACTGCTGAGCCTCGCTCCAGGTCAGATTCTTATCCACAAAGTGGTACCCCCACAGGGGGATCTCAGAGCAGAGACTGAAGCACACGGCTGAAACACAAACACATCTGACTTCAGGCTCACATGGGACACACAGACTGTTTCTCAACATCCACTTCGTTGATGTCCTCGGTGTTGGGCTCCTCCAAAACTGAGCCCAATTGAGCTCAATTGGAACGGCCTTCAGAGCGAGCAGCTGCATCATGTCACGTGTAGCATATAGAAATGACGGTCTATTAATAATATGTCTATGGTCAAATCACATAATAAAAATGTCAATCTATGCTTACAAAAACTACTGTTTTATGAATAAAGCTGGTTTTGGTTGGATGTCTTACTGTTTGAACATTTTGACTTGAATTAAATAATAACAATTCTGCAAGGATTTGTAAGGTATTCAATTCAAATATTAAATACTAGCTGTGACTCTCCACATTTGATGTTCTGAGATTATGAGTTATAGATGAGATGCGCATGGAGCATCTGGGGGCTACATCGTGGAACCGTTACCATGATGCGGAGCTAAATTATAAAACCTCCAGTTAAGGCCAGTAAATAGTTACGTTAAAGGCAATAAAATCTAGAGCAAACACTACCTGTCCTTCAGAGAAGCGAGGAACGCACTGACACACCGGCTGGACGAGGAAGTGAGTGACGTCAGAGAACAAAGTAGTGAATGTATTGCGCTTATATACATGCGGCGCCACCAGCTGGCAGGAGGAGATGCAACAGGCGCCATGCCACACATGCTCAAAATAATGTCAAACAAACTTCAATTGACCTTTCGCCAAGCCCCGCCCCCTTAGTTACTGTTGCTACGCTCGACATACAAATGGTAAAAGACGAGCAGCGCAACAGATTGCCATGCACGTCAGTGACCTTTTTGGAGCAATACCGCCGTGATATCCTCCAGATCAAGGCAAAAGGGGTCACAGTATGCAGTGGAGGGAGATATTCAAGATATTAAACGATCCAACGAAGGATAAAGGACCATTGGCACTAAAGCTACAGACAAGTCTCCAGAAATATCAGAGAAACCTTCTGATCTCTTCCTTAAATGCAACAGCACAGCCTAGTGGACCAGTCGTGCTCTTGCACTGCCCGGTAAGCACCCTCTTTTTACTTCACTTTTTAGTATTTCTAAAATAGGAACATTTCTCCGGTGCTAAAGTTAGCTAACGCTAGCTAAACCTACAGGACCGCACAATGACAATCAGCTACAGCAAGTTATCAGGACCGTGACAAAATGCACAGTACTTTTATCATAAAGGGAGACAGAAACATGTGAGACTGTAGGGTTGTAAAAGTTCACCGCCGCAGTTAAAGGTTGTGTTTTCGCTTTGGGAAGGGAAATAACTGGACTCTCCCAGACACACTCTTGTGGTCCCTAGTGTCTGATTTACATCCTCCATAGGCAGATCGCTTCACCATTTTGCTTCTTCTTCTTTGTCTGGTGGGTTTTGGTGGTAAAAAAAAAAAAAAAAGTGCATCTGCTCATTGCTCATTGCTGGTATATCCATTGTTTTGCATTGGAGGTGTGCAGCATGACGGACCTAGCTTCATAGTAACGGTTGCTAGGATGTCTGATTGGACAATTACCGTTTTGGGGCGTGGTTTTGCGAAAGGTCAGTTGGAGTGTTCTATGCACCCGTACTCCTTTCTCAGTCATATTTGATGATTTTACTCATGAACTGACCCTTTGACCAGACAAAGCTCTGATCTTCTGCAATCCCAGGCGGCCCGCAGGTTTGGAACCACTGTAATGACTAGTGTGCAGAAAGGAGTGAGCGCGTTGTCCAGAGCACCAGCAGAATGAGCGACTACATCAACAATAGGTTAAACTCAGGGAATAGAATTGAAGAGACAGTGGAATATTGATGGATAAATATTAGGGGTTTAGCTCTCACGGTTCGGGTCACGGTGCAGGAGCCGCAGTTTGGTGCATCACGGTGCAAGTACAATATCAAAAATAAGTTGTTTTTGAAATATATAGAAAGAGAAATAGCTTAAATGTTCATCATTAGACAGTATGTATAATCTTAGAATAAAATTGGCAATGCTTTCAACGCTGCTTTATATGAAATGTACCTCTGGGATCACAATACAAAGCAAAACAGAAAGAAAGTGTAGCGCGATTAACTAAAAATAAATAAACAAATAAATAAATAAATTTTAAAAAGGAGAGGGGGAAAAAGCAGCGCAGTGCAGGCCATGCGTTTCATTTTTGCTTTCCAAACATGAAGCTAAAGCACTCGTTGGATTTGAGGCTCGTGCTTGTGCTTTTTTTCGGAGACAAAGCTTCTGAGACGGAATATAAATATGACCATGACCATTATTACGTTAGCTATACTGCTAAACAGAAGAGTTTGCAGTAAGAAAAGGGTGAACAGTTGTTAGTGAAACATTGCTGTAGCACTTTGGACCAGAATATACACCAAAACCTACATTTCTATAGGTTTCCTAGGTGGAAAATATGCCATGGAGGGCAGGTTGAGCATATTAGCAGAGGACGCCAGTCAGCTGTGGGGTGCAATGATTCCCGTGGCTCTCCGTGCTGTAAACCAATCAACACAAGGATTGACAGGTGTCATATGACACGCAGCTGAAATGGCGACCTCCAGCGGACTCGTTGGTCACGTGTCTTCATTTGACCCATTGACCCGTGGCCAATGCCCGTGGCCAATGGGACGGTCACGCGGGGCCGCCCGCAGAGTTCTGCAGGGCTGCCAACTTTTCACCAAACTTTGGAGTGAGACATCGGTCAGTCCTGAGCTGGGTGCCCTTTCTCATGGCGATAGTGTCTCGTTATTGTATAAAACTATAAGCCAAAAACAAGTATATGATTTACATGGATGAGCACATCAGGAGCTGCATAATGGATCTGTCAGAGGTGAGTCTGGCACCACCCCACATGACCAACAGAACCTGTTTAAAGTGTGGCAGGGCACTTCAAAGAGATTTTTTATAATTCAGATGTGATTTCCTGCAATCTGGTGCATTTTAGATAATACATATTACTTTTAGCTGGTCTATTTACTGGTGTTAAAGAATTAATTTTCTGGGCCCCCTTCAAATTGGGGCCCCTCAGCAAATGCCCAGTTAGCCCCCTTCCTCGTTACGGCCCTGCCAAAAGGTACAATGACACAAAGCATTGTGCATAGTTGAGGACAGTCAGTCACATGCAGCTCAGAAACACGTTTAAAACATCCCCCGCATTGAAGTCAGTGATAAAGTTTGACTTGTGTTTCCTGTTATCATAATTTATTCATTTTATATTAGTCCATTCAAATATATATTTAAATGTACTCTGGCATCACTTTTAAAAACAATTATGTAAGGCATTGTTTGGCTTCTATTTGAGTGTTTTTAGTCAAGTTTCTCTGCGTCAGTCATTCCAATTATTACCAACAAAAAGCATGAGCTTTAGAAAATCTGAAAATGTTATTCCCTGTCGCCTGTAGTATGTTAGAGCATGTTTGATGATTAAACTTTGAATATGATTATTCAATGTAATAACTATCAGAGGCACATAGCGTAGCCTGCTCAGCACTACTTACATCGACCTGCAGTAAAAATGTCAACATCCCTGTTTGAAGCTTCTGCAGTCGCTCCACACGCACAGCTCACAGTATGTTTATCCAACAGCTGTTTTATCATATTTTAGTTTGGTAATACCGAGGGAAACGTGTGTCGTGTTGTTTGTTGTTCAGTACCATGTGTAATACACCGCTACCGGTCACACAGCCAATCACACGCGAGCTGAACACACCAGGGCGGGGCTCAGTGGTACAATGTTCAATCAGAGGCGGGAGATCGCTAGACAGACAGACAGACAGACAGACAGACAGACAGGCAGACAGACAGACCAGCCAATAGCGCAAGAGGAGCACTCTCACATACACACACACACAGTGGGCGTTCGTGAAGCCGCCGACAGACACACTCACACGCGAGAGGAGCCGCGGACAGGCACACACACACACACACACACACACACACACACACACACACACACACACACACACACACACACACACACACACACACACACGCACGCACACACACACACACACACACACACACACGCCAGAGGAGCCGCGGACATGCATACAGACAAAATGAAGCGTCTGTAGCCGCTCTCTGCAAAAAGTCAGGGATATGTTTGTTGAGCGTGTGATATGAGGAGTGTGGCGTGAGAGCGTGTGAAGCCACTCAAATGCGTGTGTCACACGGTGAAAGCGTGAGAGTTGGCAGTCCTGGTTCTGGGAAATAAAAATGGCGGCAACCTATGGAGCTTAAAATATCTTCTGAAATTAGTTAAATGACATAAAATTTGTTGAATATGAGTGTTTGTACCAAAGCTCAGACACATAACTGTTTATATGATACAAAATTATAATTCAATAGTAATTATATGATCATTATCAGATTATTGTGATATGAAATTTGTTTAAATTACTCTAAGACGTTACTGGAAAATCTTTCTATATATTTTATACTTTTTATTCCTTTCTTAAATTATTTCTTTATGTTCCGTCTTTTTTCTATACCGTTTATTCTGCTGATCTGTGTAGTTGAAGTTTTTCACATGTGGCTAAAATGCAGCAGAATGCAGGACCCTCAGATCCTCCTCTGATTCTGTTGTGGCTCATGGATAAACTTATCCTCACACGCTGACACTAAAGTGCTGCTCTTGAGGTGGACGTCACAGACCTGTAGATTTATTTAACTCAACCATTCTCAAAGTGTGGGACATCGCGGCCCCTTTATCAATCTGAAGTTCTCCCTGACCCCGATAATAATCATTTACTCTATTCAAAGGAATGTTCTCATTATTTTACAGCAGAAATTACAGCCGTGTTCAGAAACACCACTGCACTGGGCTTAAGCATTAGGATCAATGTTGAGTTTCAAAGTTTGAATAAAGGCACTTACCACAGAGCAGCAGAGCGAGCAGCGTTCGGACCCACATTTCAGCAGAGACTCGGAGCAGGACCTACGCTCCCGTGTCCAGAGTGATCCCAAAGAACAGCCTCAGACTCTACTTTAACTTTCAAATCTCAGAAGGAAGCTCGGAAACAAGTACACTCCTCCTGAAGGATTTACTCGGATTAATGTAAACCTGATTTGGATATTTCCTTTGTGGAGGTTGAGGTCGATTTGCGCAAGGAAAGGTGATGTAACCACTGCACCAAAGATCTACAAAGACTTCAATTTTAACAAGACTTTTACATAAATAAATGTTTAAACATTTACTGAAATTATTATTTGAAAATAAACTCTAAATCCCAGGAGCAGGTGTTTTGGACGTTTGCTCAAAGTTCCCTGAGGCCACGAAATATCAATAATATTATTTATACCATTAGTCAATATGTCAGACTCAGATTTGACTAAATTGACATGAACTTTGGTCCAGGTGATGTAGAAGCACCAATGAAATCATGAAGTCCAGCATGTTCCCTCAGAAATGGAGTGTTTTTATTTGCATGTGAAATCGAGAGCTGAGTTTGTGCTGAGGCTGTTTTACATACAGAGCCTGAACTTTATTGCCCACGTGGGGACATTAGTCCGATGTATCAGACCCAACCTTTTTGTCAAGCATAACCCCACACTGTAACATTTTCATTTGTTTTTACTCTTATTATGAACATTAAAAAACGCCTTTGTGTCGAGGTTTTGCTTTGGGGATGTAATTCACATGATTAGAAACTCTGAGAAGCTCAGTAATTTCTTTTTTTTTTTTTTTTTTACAGAAGGTCCCTATAGTCGATCTAATCCCGTGCAAATAGGTTTTAATAGGTCCTCATTATGTACAGGATGTTTCTTTGGAAAAATGACCTTTGCCTTTATTTGCATGTGGAAATGAGCTGAGTCAATGTGAGGCTGTTTTACATACAGGGCGGCTGATGTTTGTGACAAAGGTTTTTTATTCCTGCTTTACTCACAATGTTGTTTCTCAAAGAACTGACAATGAACCACAATAAACTCAAAATAATGCCAGACTTTGTAGTTAGACTTTGTAGTTAGACTGTGCTGGCTTGGATAACAATGAAAATACGTCTGAGAACAAGACTTAACATGTCTAGAATGAAAATATGATGGCAGAAGTTAATGTTATACTTGTTTGCCAAATCCCACTTTCATTCAAAAGTCCTGAGGGGTTTGCACAAAACTGGAAAAGCTGCAGATTTTTGGCTCGTACAAGAAATGAAGTTGAAGCTATGGTTATGCTTCTATAAGTAATATGTATCTGACACTGCTCTTTTAGTGACTGCATCATCTCACTGTACAACACTGAAAATCTCAATATTAAAATACTTTTTTGAATGAATGAATCAACTTTTTTCAAAACTTTATTTCTACACGATTTTCAAGTCACTGCAACAGGAAGTAGTTTTTGTATTGCATTAGAAAAGAAACAGAAGAAAACACAGCACACACCAACTAAATAATAATCGTAAAAACAATGATAAATATATATTAAAATAGTGTTTATAATAATGTCAGCCACGCCCACGACAAAGCTACACATGAATTATTTCTACAGATTTGTGACCAACCACTCACAGAGGAATGAGGGAAACTTCAAAAGTAAATACGAGACAAAGTCACTTTTAAGCAAATGTTTTTCTAGAGTCAAATAAAAAATGAGCGATGTCATTATTTCCAAAGACATTTTTATAACAATTTTCATTAAGATTGAAGGATCAACTCCTTTTCGGACTTTTTCCTCCGTGGAAACCATGATAAAAGCGTCATAGACAACCATCATCTGTACTTGGAAATTCAAAGCAAAACTTTTTAATTTAGGGATATCAATATTGACATGAATATGTATAAAAAAAAAGGATTCTAAGTTTTCTGTCATTTTATGCTTTCAGGTAAAATAAGACTTCTCAACCCTACAAATGCCTAACATTAACGATATGTTTTGCAACAAAATCTGAAAAATGGATCAAGTCAGGTTTAAATTTATGGTTGTTGACACATAAGTTACAAAGACGGATTTTAGATCTTGTTAGTTTTAAAATAAGCATTTTTATTAAGTGGAAACTTCTGTATAAATTGAAATTGTGCCTTGTTTATTTGAAATTGAAAACTCAATAAATCAGTGTAGGACTTAGATATTTAAAAAAAATCTAAATATTATTCGGTCCAAGGCTGGAAAGTTTGGTGTCTGTAGGAGTCATACTTACAGTGCCTTGCAAAAGTACTAATACACCTTGAACTTTTGCACATTTGGTCATGTTTACAACCATAAACATAAAGATTTTATTTTGGATTTTTTACATCTCACGGAGCACTGTTCAATCCATCATTCGGAAATGGAAAGAGTATAGCACCACTGCGAACTTACCAAGACACGAGCGTCCACCTAAACTAACAGACCGAACAAGGAGAGCACTGATCAGAAATGTAACCAAGTGCCCTAAGATAACTCTGGAGGAGCTGCGACGTACTGCCGCTGAGCTGGAGGAATCTGTACATGGGACAACTATAAGTCGTACTCTACACAAATCTGGCCTTCATGGACGAGTGGCAAGAAGAAAGCCATTATTGAAAGGAGGCCATAAGAAATCCTGTTTGAAGTTTGCTAGAAGTCATATGGAGGACACAGCTACCATGTGGAAGAAGGTGCTTTGGTCAGATGAGACAAAAATTGAACTTTTTGGCCCAGATGCAAACGTTATGTATGGAGCAAACCTAACACTGCTCATCGTCCTGAGTGCACCATCCCCAGTGTCAAATATGGTGGGGGGAGCATCATGCTATGGGGCTGCTTTTCCTCAGCGGGGACTGGGAAGATTGTAAGAATAGTTGGGAAGATGGATGGAGCCAAATACAGAGACATTTTGGAGGAAAACCTGCTGGAGTCAGCAAGAGAATTGAAGCTGGGGCGGAGATTCACCTTCCAGCAGGGCAATGACCCTAAACACAAAGCTTGTTAAATTTTAACACAATTTCTGTGTTAAGGCTCATTTAACACATGTTGTGTTAATATTAACACATGTTGTGTTGGTGTTGAAATTTCTGTGTAAAAATGAAATTACACAAAATAACACATCTCGTGTTAAATTATTATCCAATCACGTTGCATATTTACAATAACACACTGCATGTGTTAAACTGTTGTCCAATCACGGAGCGGGACACGCGCTGCTTGAATCTTCAGCTCGAGCTGACATTTTCCCTGACCTGGAGCAGAAAGGAGCGCCAAGTCAACACTTACAAGGTAAGCGAGCATTACTTGTTCATATTTCACATTTTCCGAAAACTGTTTTCTTTATGTCGTCAGTTTGCCATTCGCGGTAGAAGTTGTTTCTTTGGTAAAAGCAAGTCAACCGTAACGTATGCTAGCTAGCTTCCTCCGGATACAGTGACTGAGCCTGGCTGCTATAAACCAAACGCAGAGTCTGTGACATAAAACTTAGGCCGCATTGAACGTTATTATCTTCGCCTCGGCGGGGCTGAAGCAAGACCGCAGACATGTGTCCAGGTGCGGGGCAGCAGCCTCCTCTGTCACCGCACACGCCTCCGCCCCGGGCTGACTGCGCTCTCCTTCTGCCCTCACTCCTGGCCGAAGCGCGGACAACAGTCTGAGCAGATTAAGATGGGAGCTCTTGGCACTTATTATGAAGGCACATCGGAGATTATAGATTTACATTAATATTAAATCAACACTGCCACAAAACTCTGGTAAAATCATTATCTAAAGATTGATTGTGAAACGTGTGCCATAAATATGCTAAAGTAGGGAAAGCAGTTATGAAATTAAACTTAAAAAGTTACATAGGCTGACATTTTTCCCTCACTAAAAACAATTTCTTCTCTTACAGATTGTAAAATGGAGGCCTGAGTGTGACGTCAACAGGTATATGCTCTGTAAATTATTTAAATGAGATGGTCATAAAATAAACCCATGTATACTGTCTTAATATGTCCTGTATTACCTAATCTGTCCAATGTGTATTGCAGTTGCATTTAGTCTGTACTATGTACCTGTACTGCAGATTCATAAACAGTACCAGTCGTCAGAATAACAAGCCTCCAGTGGGACCTTCTCTGTTGATGACTCTAATACAAGAGGGGGAGTTGTCATCAGGAGATCATGGTGAACTATTTTTTTGTGATACAGTCAAATAAGAATTGAGACCATGCTTGATATGTGAGCTTTTCTTATTCTTTGCTCTTTCCCAGCCATCCTTCAAAAATCCAAAAAGATGATACTGTAACTTCCACTTCAAGATGGATTTGGTGAGTATGAACTCTCCAAAACTTCTAACATTTTGTAAACCTATCTCACAATTGAATTTTGTCTTATGTGTTTCGTAGAGTCGTGTTCCTCCTGAGCTCTTCAGCATTGACCTACTACCTCTGCATCAGGGTGTGCTAATGGATCACTCGCTGTGCAGAAGTTGCTCCAAATGGTGAGAGTGAGTTTTACTATTCATTTCTGAATATTTGTGGAGTCTTTGTAAAACATTTAACATAATTTGCTTCTGTATCAGTTGTACAATATAAAGAAATATTTATAATGTGTTAACTTCATAAGTATTCAAATGTTAATGTATTGTGTCGTTGCTCAGACTGGAAAAAGCATTAAAAGCCTTTGGAAAAATACCGAGAGGCAACCAACCAGCAGCCCAGCCCAGGACAAACCAACAAGCCAGCCCAGGACAACCCAACAGCAGAGGACATCCCAACAGCAGAAGACATCCCAACAGCACATGGACCTATCCCAACAGCAGAGGACATCTCAACAGAACAGGACTTACCAGCACCACTGCACTGAGCAGCACCAAAGCACAGAACAACAGTCATCATCCAAACGAGTGATGAGTACCAAAGACTGTTCTAAATGTGCTGTGTTTGTAATCTGAACCATTTAAGTTTAGTGTTAAATTATGATTGTGTAGTATGTAAGTCGGGACTTGGCCAACTAGCCTAATCTTTAGATTTTAATTTTCGATTGACAAGAGTTAATGGATCAGTGTCTACACATAACTTAGATGCAAAATCACATCACAATTAGACAACAACAACAACTTAAAACAAACTACATTGTGGCTTGTGAACATCCCTATTTTTTTTGGTAACATTTGGCACAATGCTATTGACTTTAGTATGGTGTACTGTAAACTTAAGGACTATGGTAAACCTGAAAAATGCCATTTTAAAAACTCAATGTTTTTTTCAAACATCCTCCATGTTTTCAAACCAACTGTAGAGATTCTTTTATGTTTTCACATTTGTGATTTGCTAATACATAATAAATAAGAATTACTTTTAATTATATTGTTTGTGATTATTGTAGTGTAATTCCTGCATGTATAATATTCATTTTAGGGGTAAAATACAATGAAATACAAATAACACACTTTTTAACACAAAATGTGTTAAAAAATGCACATCCCTGTGTCTAGTTAAGGACAACACAACATGTGTTGTTTTTAACACAGTCAGTGTGTTGAAATGTTTAACACAAAAAAATGTGTTAAATATCTCAACACACTGACTGTGTTAAAAACAACACATGTTATGCAGTCCTTAACTAGACACAGGGATGTGCATTTTTTTAACACATTTTGTGTTGTTTTCAACACATCTGTTTTAAGAGTGTGCGTAAACAAATTGTCTCTAAACATTACGAAAACCAAAGCAATGTGTTTTGGAAATCGTGTAATGAATGTACAATTACCAGTTAAAATTGGCAACGAAACTATTGAAAGAGTCTATGAACAAACATTTCTTGGTGTAACACTCGATCATAAAATCAGCTGGAAACCTCACATCATAAAAATTAAAACTAAAGCTGCAAAGATTTCAGCCATAATGAATAAATTTAAATATATTATTAACAGCAAAGCTCTATATACTATATACTGTTCACTTATCCTCCCCCATTTAACATATTGTGTAGAGATTTGGGGAAATGTGTATAAAAGTAATCTTGACCCATTGTTTAAAGTTCAGCAAAAGGCAATAAGAATAATCCATTTAGCTGGATACCGTGATCATACTAATCCATTATTCTTTAAATCAAAAACAATTAAATGTGAGGACCTTACTGAATATAAGATGCTCAGATCATGTTCAAAGCCTCACAAAAGTCACTTCCTGAAAGTATAAAAAATATGTTCTGCAAATGAGAAGTCAAATACAACTTGAGAGATAAGAAGAGCTTTGATAAACAATACTCAAGAACAACCATGAAAAAAATGTGCCCCAGGAAACGTGGTGTTGAAAAATGGAATAATCTAGATCAAAACATCAAACTTTGCAATAACCTGGTACATTTGAAAAAAGTTTACAAAGAGTTTATATTTCTTAGATATGAGTTGTAGCACATTCTTTTGTTGTTGTTTCTTTACTTTGCTGTTGTTGTTTTTTTTTTATTGTTCTTAATTATTTGTTGTTACTTTGCCCTATGTTCCTTTGTTATGATTTGCTACCCTGCAAATGTTAAATGTAATGTTTTTATTTTTGGGGTGAGCGCTTATAAGCCTTTGGCTCCGGCCCACTCCCTTTGAGCAGGTTAACTGCTCAAACAAATAAATAAACTAAAATATGATCATTAACGCAAAGAGACATAGAAACGTCCGGAATAAAGTGAACACAATACCAGACTGACTCCTGGGATGTTGAGTATATTATTCTTAAAACAATGATTTCAGTAAATATTTTAAAATGTACTATATATATATACAATACTTTACTTTGTGTCACATTTCCCTGTGCAAATAGACTAAACATCACGTGAGGCACATGTAAATCAGGTTTGATGTGGTTTCTGTTAATGTTCTTCCATGACTTTGTTTATTCTCCTCCTCTCGGGCTTTAACAGTTTAAGTAGAGTCTGAGGCTGTTCTTTGGGATCACTCTGGACACGGGAGCGTAGGTCCTGCTCCGAGTCTCTGCAGAAATGTGGGTCCGAACGCTGCTCGCTCTGCTGCTCTGTGGTAAGTGCCTTTTTAGAAACAGAACATTGATCCTAATTTCAGTGGATGTGACTGGTTTAAAATGATGGACTTGGAGAAACTGGATTATTTGGTGTTTCTGACTTGTTTCAGCACATTCTTCTCTTTCATGTATTTTAGGATGGACATGCACACACAGGTAGAATAAACAGTGCAAAGAAACAAAAACAAATAAACTTGAGAAGGCTTATTAGTTTTATTTTATCATTATATATTTGTATTACAATAATGTGACAGTATAAATAAACAGCCTCGCCTTGTTTCTTGTCAACCCCTGATGCCTCTGCGCTTTGGAACAAACTACTCAAATTCAACATCGTCTTATTTTAAGCAGTTTAGAGTCATGTATCTCATTGTATCTCAGTTTCATAAAAGGTTGAGTTGGCGAGTGTTGATCCAGTCTGTGTGTCCCATGTGAGCCTGAAGTCAGATGTGTTTGTGTTTCAGCCGTGTGCTTCAGTCTCTGCTCTGAGATCCCCCTGTACCACTTTGTGGATAAGAATCTGACCTGGAGCGAGGCTCAGCAGTTCTGCAGACAGCACTACCATGACCTGGCCTGTGTGAGCAGCTCTGAGGACAATCTCAGACTGCCCCGCCCTCCAGGCTACAGCGCCCCCGTGTGGATCGGCCTGTACGATGACCCCACAGACCTGAGCCAGTGGAAGTGGACGGCCACTAACTCCAGAGGATCCTTTCAGAGCTGGAATTCTGGTGAACCGTCTTACGTTCACAGGCCTCAGCAGTGCGCTCATGTCTACGCTTCGATCTGGCGCACCGCCTACTGCGACATACGAAAAGCCGTCTGTTATTCAGGTAAGGATTTTGGATTTGTGGCATATACTTGATGTGCTGTGGATATATGTGTTTCTTTTATTGAGAAACTATGTTTGCTTTGTAGGTTCCAACCCGAAAGTCTTTCATTTAACACCTGATCGTCTGAGTTGGGACGATGCTTTGACCTACTGCAGAACTCACTACACAGACCTGGCTATGATCGAGAGCGCAGAGGAGAACACTGCTGCTTCTGCTGTAGGAGGCGGGTATACATGGATCGGCCTGTTCAGATCTACAGGGAAGTGGTCGGACAACAGGACAGTCACCTTCACAGCCTGGAACTATGACTCTAAAGTCTTCTATCAGCCTTCTGCGCTGCACAGAATTTGCATAACACCTGGGATGTCTTTTCCTGTCAGGAGAGACGCCCATTCTACTGTCAAGGTAACACACTTTACACTGGTACCTCCTCAGCCCTGCATTAGTCACTTTGGTGCTAACACTGGGTGGCGCTGTGGCACAGCAGAAAGATTAAAGAACATAACAGAGTGGTCTTAACTATGTTGTTTTAGACTGTTTTTTGTGTGTTTTTTTTACTATTGTGAAGCACTTGGTGACGTTTGTTTGTGAAAAGTGCTATACAAAAACAGTTTGCCTACATTTTTTTTCTTCCTGCTGTTTTGTTCAGAGGAGTCCAAAATCTTCAGATTTGTGAAGATTAAGTTCTCTGGACTCGGCCTGGACGATCCTGTGATTCACCAGCAGCTTTTAGACGAGGTTGGTTTTACACATTCCCAGAGCTGGAAACGCTCAGCAGAGGAGCTTTAACGCTAACTTTGTGTTTGTTCAGATCCAGAAAAGGTTTGAAGCTGCAGGTCGTACTGACGTCAAGGTAAAGTGGAAGACTGCCCCGAAAAAACAAGAGGAGAAAAAAGAAGAGAGACCCGAGGACTGTCCTCTGACCGTGTGACGTCAAAGGTCAATCAGGATACATGTGCTCTCTCCCAGTAATCCCAATGTAAAGTGTGCATGAATAAAGATGTTTTACAGGCATCAACACTGTGCTAGGGGAGACCAGGGCTATTTGTCACGTGGGGTAATTCGTCAATTTGCTTTTTATAGCCACACTAGAGGGCGCTGTACGCTGGTACTGATATAATATGTGTATTGGTATTCCTCTTCTCTTCCAATAATAATTTTCTCATTTGGAATTTTTTTTCTTTTGTGTCTAATATGTTTTTATTATCAATCTATTTTAACATTATATCTGATAGAGACTGTATGTTTGGGTAATTTTAGTGAATTTGCACATTTTAGACCTCACAGAGCATTTTGCAAAAAAATCAACAGATCAAATGAGTGTCACAAACACATCTGGCCTTGCATTGTGACGGTTTTAAACATATTTTGTCCTTTTATCTAAAAATAAAGACTAGAATTGTCGGAACACCTGTTGTAAACTCACTTACCATTAATGATGAACTCTGTAACTCTGTTGGCCAATGGAGCAGCAGATACAGCGTCATGTGACACATGTGCAGTGTTTATATGAACTGTGGCATAAGGCGTTTTAAATCTTTATTTTATTTTAGGAGGAAAACCAGGTCAACATCGAAAGTTCTTTCTTAAAGGAACGGGCCACCGTTTTTCCATACTGAGATATGTTCTTACCTGAGCTTAGAGGAGTTGATGCCGTGGAAATAACATATTTTTTGTCATACTAGGCTTTAGTGATAAAATTGTGTTGATGTAATCTGTGCTTTAAAGGGGGTATTATGTAAAATCGACTTTTCAAGCTTTATATCATGTTATTATGTCATTCCCTCATTAAACACATGCCTGGAGTGTTGCCTTGGCTCATTCACATATTTTGAGTAATCAGTAAAAACTTAGACGGCAGCCATTTTAGGTGTAGCTATGCCTCAGTCCTCCTAGGAACGCCCCCACCTCCTGGAGACGCCTCTGGACCTTTCGTCACCAGCCAAGCCACCAACCACTGCTCCTCAGCTCAGCAGAGCCCCTCCCCGCACAGTAGTGTTGTTAGATGCCACAGCAGTGTGCTGAAGGGGGCGTGTCGGAAAGCTTCTTAAAGAGACAGAGGCCTATTTCAAGACGTTCAGTACAGCCATTTTGAGAGAGCAATTTATTCAAGGCAGTTATTTTAATTTACTGCATATACAGACCAACAGAAGGTTACGTCATCATTGTAGTATGCTATAGACTGGTGCTATGTGATTGAAAAAAGCATAATACCCCCTCTTTAAGGTTAATTTGAATTGGGCGGACATTTTATTACTACATTGTTATTGTCTTTACTGTTGAAGCCACTGGGGCAGTGTGTTAGAAGGAGGAGTCAGATTGTGCAGAGGAAGTGCCGACAAGAACATTCCAAGAACACTGATTGGTTCGACGAGACGCCTACTTCCTGTTGCTACAAATTACTCGCGCACAAAAGGTGCGGCCTCTCTCTCCCTCCTCGCTGGACAACCAAGATGTAGAGCTCCGCATAACTTTTGTTTAATTCAGGGAATAAAACAATGATTTTGATTTTAATAGAACAAGCCTCCGTCTTCTGTCCATATAAAGAATACGCTGACAATTCGTACCTGTCTGGTCTTTGTGCCCGTGGAACAGCTTAGTCGCTTCCAACTTCACCCCGTTTGGAGCCATAAGAATACATTGGGAGAGGCCAAATGCTAACAACATCTTTGGTCGTTTTGCGTGACTGAGCGCACGCACAAAGACCAGACAGGTACAAATCAACTCCTCTAAGCTCAGGTAAGAACATATCTCAGTATGGAAAAACGGTGGCCTGTTCCTTTAAAGCAGAACTAAGTAGCGCCACTGCAGGTGTCGTAGCATGTTGTGTTTTTTTACTCATGAATTGTCCGTGAGAGTAAATACTACGCTGACAGGAAAGACAAAGGGAGAGAGGGATATTGTTCATCCAATTATACAATGGAGATCATTTTTTAGCTGTAAATACTGTTTCAGTGGCGCTAGCCCGCAGTTAGCTTCTTCTTCGTGATTCCATTAGTGTGTATTCCGCCTCCGACCCGGTGCAGGGAAAGTTGCAATTGTGGTTTTCTGGCCAGAGACACCAGGGGGAGATGAAAGACCCCCCAATCATCCCATTAACACTTGTATTACCCCCAGAGGGACTACGGAAAGGATTTATTAAGGTGAACAAGTTACTTAGTTCTGCTTTAATAATGTTGTGCAATATGGAGCTAAAATGTAATGACTGAGTACTTCGATGCATTCCCTTGATATTTGGAAAGTAACTATATTCTAAATGAAAGTGTAACTTTACTAGAATACAGTTAGTATTGTAAATACATGTATTTAGTTACTCCCCAACACTGGCTGTTGAATCACTTTGCTCCTCTCCATGTCTTTGTATCTTTATTGGGTAGTAAACTATATTCATGCGTTTGTTAAAGCAGTTCTGGAGTAATTATAGAAGTTTGATTTTTCTCCTGTTTGTTTTTTCCCGCTCAACTGCTTCAAACATGACCATATATGGGCGATCCCAGAGACGTTGTCTGTATCTATCCCTGTCCCTAACCCTAATAAATATATAATGTGTGTCATGAAATCTCATGTTTTGACTTTCCAGCATTAACCTCTGTGTCTCGAGGTTTCCATGTTGAAATCTAAAAAACAAATGCAAACCATCCTTTAAAAACACGTCACACTCAAACCACTCGCTCCAAAGAAAGAAAGCGCTCAGGTCTTTATCACAAAACAAGTTTAATTTAATATCTCTTTTATTTTTAAAATAATTAAACATTTGTATTCTCCAACACTTTTTTCGTGATTTTTTTTTATGTCCGTTTTTTCATTTTTTTTTTTTTCCTGCGGTTTTCCCAAAAAATCAGAAGGTTGTACATCGGGGCCGCTCTAAAGCCCACATTAATCTGCTGCAACAGAAGACGAGGAGAAACAGAATGAGACAAAGAAAAAAACGCTACGAAAATATATCGACCCCAGAGCTCGGAGAAACGTCGGGATGAAAGCACGAGGGGAGGAGTTTCCGAGGAGGCGCCGCGTCGGAGGAAATGGGGACGAAACCGAACCTTATCATGTGACGTTTATAGTTTCACTTCCTTATTGGACACTGACAGGAAGTGACATAGATAGAGGCAAACAATTTTACACTGTGGCAGATTTCTTTTACATAGTTACACAGTTAGGGCTGGATACCGTTTAAAAATATCAGTCTGATATCGAACAAAAAAAGGTTTAGGTACGACTGGTATCGAAGAAATAAAAGCACTGAAAAGAATGTGTATATATGTAGTTTTGATGCTGTTGGTCATCAAAATAAAAAACAGAAAAAAGTGGAAAACATTGGAGTAAATTTGTCAAATATTGGGGGGGGGGGGGGGGGGATTTAAAAATGGGTGGAAATTGAATTTTTAATTTTTTTTTTTTTTTTAAAGAAAACAAATTTGGAAGAATTTAGGGAAAATTTTTGGAAAAAACTGGGAACATTTTTGGGCAAAAATTTGGGGGTGGGGAAATTCAAAGTTTGGAACATTGGGGAACATTTAGAGAAAATTTCGGGGAAAAAAGAGGACAATTTTGAAAGTGATTTTTCTGCCCTTTTGTAGTAGTTAAAGGAAGCTTCTTGGTTGTTTCACAAAAGAAATTAAATGTGAGGAAAAGGGATAAATTAACATTATTGATCTGTTTTATGGTTGTATATGACAAATAATTTAGTATAGGTATCGAAAAAAGTATCGCTCAGGTATCGGAAACCAAGTATCGTTAAAGTACTGGTATGTGACGGTACCCAGCCCGAGTCACAGTAACTCAAAGTAAGGACACATTTTCTTAATTTGAGTTTTGAGTAATCCTAACTTGTCTGGACACTGAAAAAAGTGCCGTCTTATCTCCTTATAGCTTAAGAGGTGAAAACGGCAGATCTAAAACCTGTCAAACACGCTGCATTACTATAAAGCAAGGCTGCATCTGAAAAGTGGAAAGATGACTCCTTTCTCCTTCTCCTTAACCTTTGAGGGTCATTAAGTCGACCTGGAGGAAGCTTTTGTGGTTAGGAAAAGGAGCTTCAGGAGCTCCTTCTGCGTCAGGACAATCTGAACCTTCTTAACCCAGTGGGGGGACAACCAGGAAGTTACGTCGTACAAAATACGCTCCATATCTGCCTGCAATGAATTTAATGTTATCAGAAGTACAAATATAAACCGAGTAACTGCACAAATGTCACAATGATGTGTTAAATAAACACCACTGTTCAATTATCACTCTGACACTTTCAAACATGAACCTCTGCGACGTGAAACATCCTCAACTCTGCTGCTCAAATATTCACCAAATCCTGTCCTTTAGTGAAGTTTAGTTCACCACAGGCAGTTATGCAAATGAGCCGTGGCTTAAGTTATGTTCTTCATCCCTTAACCCCCACCTGAACAAGCACATTTTCAACAGTTTGGCAATATAGCAACAGAAACGAGGACGAAAACGCAACAATAATGCAACAAAAAAGTGACTAAAGAGCGACAAAAACGTGACAAAACGGGACAGAAAAGTTTGGATTTTGTAGACCTTCACTTTCAAATGACGCATTACAACGTCGAGAAGCTTTTAGATTTGGGTAAAGCCGAACTGGAGAAAATGCGCTCGGTTAAAGAGGTTTTAAACTAAAGTGTGTAAAGTTGCCGTAAGTTCATAGGTTTCCTATAATAAAACTTCCAGGTGCTGCTGTGGCTCTAACGCTGCATGACCTGCTTTATACTTTCATACATTTAGGACAGAGCTCATGTTTGTATTTCATGCAGAGATCGGCCAAGATCTGAAACCTTCAGGAGTAGGGGCGGGAACCTCTGGGTACCTCACGATTCGATACGATACGCGATACATGGCTTACGATAACGATTATCTCACTGCGATAATCTATATATTCCACAAAAATAACCTATGATACATCACGATTAAAAAAAACATGCTACTTTTACCCAATATTTTAACATACTACATATTATTCATCATTTACATTTCTTTTCATGTGCTTTGTACCACTTTTATAAATGATCCCCGACTTACTCACTGAAAATGGGTCATAGATCTGTCAGTGACTTCACTTACATTTAAATAAACAAGAAACCACAGTCCTGTTTAAAAAGTAATAAATCAACCCCAGATTAATCTTCTTTATAATTATAAAAAACTATCATTAAAATTAAATTATTTGTGTGACAGTGTTTGGTCCAATCGCTTAGAACTGTAGTGCTGCCCCCTGCTGTCCTGACTGAATTCTTGATCATTATTGGCCTCTATTGACTGTGAAAGCAGTGGAGCACTGCTGCCTCATTAATATGAATAACGTTACTCATTAATATGCATGACATCATCAAAAGTATCGATATCGGAATAAAAAGTATCGGTATCGAATCGTCCCGCAAAATATCGCGATATATCGGAAAATCGATATATTGGCACACTCCTATTCGGGAGGCAGCGCAGTGGCTGGTGGGATTGTTCTTAGCTCCTTATGGGCTGATGAGGAACATCCTGAGGTTCTTCTGCTAAAGGAGGTAATAAAGGAAACATCACAGCTCCTTTCCTCACTCCCTCCTAACTGCTCGGACACATTTGGACGCTCATCTGGGTCAACGAGAAGGAGGAGGTTCCTGAGCTCATTTACACTTTTCAGATGCAGCCCAGGTCTCAACTCTTTGCTTTTCCTCAACGGTCATTTCCAGGTAGTTCTTATGAAGCACAAAGCAGCTCGACGACATTTTTCACCCACAATTCTCTCTGCAACAGCTGGAATGAAAAAGCATCCAGATATTGGGATGAAAATGCAGATGTCGGACTCGGTTTATGGAGGATTTCTCTGTTAATTACTGGACCTAAGAAAAACTGGCACCGAGCTCAGACTCTCTTCAACACAAACAAACTTCTAAACCATGAATTAAAAGCGTTCACTTCCTAAAATCGAGATCCCGAAGTTTTGTTTTCGGCGTCTCCCGTCGACTCCTCCGACGCGGCGACTCGTTTCTACGCAAACTCCTACGACGCGGCCAATTCCGACGGGGATTTTTTTCATCGTTGTTTTTGAATACTGCGGGGAAGCGGCGCCCCCGTCTGGTCACGTCGCTGCAGCGTGAAGTTCGCGGAGGAGGTTCGCACCAGTGCCAGACTGGTGCGCAGGGCGGGGCCAAAGTCCTGGGGGTTTCTGTGAAGACTCGCCACAGTTTTAACGCTTTAAGATTTTTTTCACGCTGGGGTCAAAGTCGGAAGTTTTAGCCAGTTTTCTCCTTTTACATCTTGGTTTTAATGTCTTTTAATGTCTCTTTACGATGCTCTTTCCCCACGTTTATTCATTCACAAATACTGACATGTTTGGTATCCACGTGTAGCACGAAAGGCTGTGACCGAGATGACGCTGTAATCCAAATATGGTCATTTCTTTCATGGGAGACAGCAGCGCCTAAAGACGGGAGAAATATTCCTGACAAAAACATGTAGAATTTTGAATTTTAACGGCTCTTTCACTTAGAGCTTATTCAAAAACTAAACACGATCCAAAATCTCTTCTGATCTTGTAACTAATATATCAACAAAGTAAAGCTTTTAATTTAAACCTGGCTTCATCCACTATGAATGGAGCCAGTTTGAAAGCTACACATTTCTCACATGTGAACATCTGCAAGAATAAGACTAAGCAGAGGAATGCAGTAAAAGTTGGATATTTTTACTTTTGAGTTAAATATGTGTAAAACTGTCAAAACGATTCAAAGGAATTTTTAGCAAAACTTGGATCTGAATATGTTTCAAACACTACACCTGATTTAGCCTTAATAATGATAAATAATAATGCATTGGTTTTATATGGCGCTTTCTGGACACTCAAAGACGCTTTACATTGCATTATTCATTCACTCCAGACTCGGTGGTGGTAAGCTACTCTTGTAGCCACAGTTGCCCTGGGGTAGACTGACGGAAGCAAGACTGCCAATCAGCGCCATCGGCTCCTCCGACCACCACCAACCACTCGCTCACTTAATTAACACTTGATTCATCATGAACACTTCATTAGTTAAGTGTGACTATCACTTAATAATGAGAATAAGTGAAGTACAGTTGTGCTTAAAAGTTTGCATACCCTGCATACCCTGTGTGACTATTTTTGAATATGAAAGATAACAAACTTTTTTTTCACTCATAGTTAGTGGTTGTGTGAAGCCAACCGAGTTTACTCTTTTTAAACCATAAAAAAAAAGAAAGAAAGAAAATGACCCTGATCAAAAGTTTAAATACCCCAGTTGTTAAAACTGTGTATACCATGGTCTGGGTGAATACTCGATTCTGATTGGCTGGAAGGTGTCCATTAAAAAGTGATAATGTACACCAGTTAAAAAAACAGTTAAATTACATTCTATATCACTCCACTGCAGCTGTTTCCATAGTAACGGTAAACAATTGAGATGGAACTAGTTTCAGGTAAAACTGATTAAAAAGGGAAATAACTCCTGCCCAGGACTTAAAAAAATAAGCAAACAGGCCCCAATGAACTGTTTCAGTTAGCCGGACCATGGTATAAGCGGGATAAATGCACTCCGAGGTGTCCATTATCAGAAATAACTGGACTCCGCGGAAGCAACCGTCCTCCGCTTCGCGTCGGACGGTTCACGCCTCCGCGGAGTCCAGTTATTTCTGATAATGGACACCTCGTCGTGCATTATCCCTTACGTATACCATGGTCTGGGTGAATACTCGATTCTAATTGGCTGGAGGGTGTCCGTTAAGTAAGGGATAATGCACTCCGAGGTGTCCATTATCAGAAATAACCTGACACCTCGGAGTGCATTATCCCGCTTATACCATGGTCCGGCTAACTGAAACTGTTCATTGGGGCCTGTTTGCTTATTTTTTTTAAGTCCTGGGCAGGAGTTATTTCCCTTTTTAATCAGTTTTACCTTAAAGTAGTTCCAGCTCAATTGTTTACTGTTACTATGGAAACAGCTGCAGTGGAGTGATATAGAACGTGATTTAACTGTTTTTTAACTGGTGTACATTATCACTTTTTAATGGACACCTTCCAGCCAATCAGAATTGAGTATTCACCCAGACCATGGTATAAAAAGTGATAATATACACTTAAGGCCTATTCATACTCCACAAGATGCGAGAACAAAATGACGTCATTTTGCGGAAAACGGGAGACAACATGGATAGTGAGAAACACGCGGACGTTTTGGGCAAGGACGAAGAGGAAAACAGAAGAGCCTGGCACTACCTGCGTGAAAGAAGCGAGTGATTTAAAAAAAAGGGGTCAGGCTCGTGGACAGAGGGACACCAAGCTTGTACACCTTAGACCCTTCATCAAACACAGAGAAACGTCAACCAACATGTTCAATGAAGGTTCTTGGATGGACAACGCCTGCACTGAGGCTACACAGACGTCAAACAACATGATTTTACCGAATGAAACGGAGGTAAGCTAAACATGAAGTCAATCTTCAAAATGTTTGCAATACCGTGATCTGTAATTCCTTGATTGTTCCTGCTGAAAAAGGGGGCGTGGCAGTTTGGCAGCAGCACGTCTTGTGGAGTATGAATAGGCCTTTAGTCCGGCAACAGTTAAATCACGTTCTATACATGGATCTATTAGGTTCTATGTCACTCCACTGCAGCCGTTTCCATAGTAACGATAAACAATTGAGCTGAAACTAGCTTCAGGTAAAACAGATTAAAAAGTGAAATAACTCCTGCCCAGGACTTTAAAAAAATAAGCAAACCGGCCCCCATTAAACAGTTTCAGTTCACGGGACCATGGTAGCATTATCCCTTACGTATTTTCCCTTTAACATCGATGACAGCTCTGAGTCTTTTGTGGTCGTTGTGGAGAAGGTTCTGTAGTAGGTTCCTGTCAGTTCCTGGGCCGTTTTGCATGAACTGCACGTTTGAGATCCCCCCACAGTGGTTCACTAACGCAGGGATCTCCAACCAGTCGCTCGCCAAAGACTTTCTACATCTCTATTCACATAAGAAGTCAAGATTTTTTGTTTGTTCTGAACATACTGAACACAATCTGCAAACACTTGGGTCAATATTGTAAAGCATAAGGACTAAACTCTAGTCATTTTCTTTGAAATACTATCTTGGCTACTAATTCTCCAGGGTTAAGTCCACATAAGTCGCATTTACACACGTGCTGTGCACCTGCACCTCAAAGCCTCCAACCACTCCTTTGAGGACGAGGAGGTCAACATTTTAGCTAAAGAAGAACGTTGTTTTGAACAAGGAGTAAAAGAAGCTATTTTTGTCAAGAAGGAAAATCCCTCCATGAACCGGAATGGTGGGCTCAGATTTAATCTTCCGTCACTTTACTCCAATCTCTTTCGCAGACAGCCGACAGGGCACGGCCAGTCCAAGGAGACGGTACCTCAGCCAACAACAGAACAATAGGCAGGTAATTAGCAGTGATCAGCCATGAATAGGACAGATAATGGGCAGTGATCATCTATGAAAAGGACATGACTGACCGATACTGGGGTGAACAGGTCGTTAGAGACGCTCTACTTCAAAAGGTGTTTACCCACAGGTGAGAGTATCTGTGATTAGAGGGGAGGAGCCGGGCCAACGCCAACTCCTCCTCGTGGTCTTTATCTGAACGGAACTCAAGCCTTTTGGATGAGACTTCAACTACTGAGTACAGAGGATGACTCAAGTACCTTCATTGAAGATGGACGACTCCTGTAGGACTGAGAGCTCACACAGACATTTTACACAAGTGTTTTTGAAGCACAAGTAGCTCTCCGACGTTCTCGCTGGGTAAAAAAGGTTGGAGACCCCTGCACTAACGGGACCTTCACTTTATTCTGCTGGAGCCACATCAGCCAAACACCTCCATATTTCACAGTAGGTATGGGGCACTTTTCTTTGTCGTCAACAAGGCCTATGATGAAATTCTGCCAGAGTATGTAAACCTTTGAGCACAACTGTATGTGAAGAACTATTCATTATGAGTTAGGCATTAACTGTAATAGTGAAGTTGTGTTAATTCATCATTCATTAAGGCTAAATAAGGTGTAGTTATTATTAAGTGTTACCCCATATTTTTGTATTTCTCATTAATCACTAGCGTTTAAACTCTAGCAATTTCATAATTCAGAAACTAATCTACATTTAATCTGTGTTTTTGTGGCACGATTCATTTCTGCTTCAGTAACACATTAGTTTGGCCTTTCCCCCCTTTTCAGACACAGTTTAGTCCAATTTAGATTGAGTTTAGACCGGGTTTAGTCCACGTCTGAGCCCGGTGCTGTCGTGAAGAGTTCAAAACGCCTTCTGAAGACAACGAAAGCATCCGTTTCCTCTGGGATTCTCAAATGACTAATGCGACTCGTGTCTAAATGTTGACGGTTTCAGTCTTCACAGAAAAAACACACAACTTGGCCGTCCGAAGGAAAACGGAAAGATGCAAGTTTTTCGAAGCAGTTTCAAAGACAAACCAAACGGAGAATGGAGCAGGTGTGGAGGCGGAGCGCGTTTAACCAGCGTTTGAAATTCAGATTTGAGGGAACGATTGCTTTAAAGACATGTCTCTGATTAAGTCCTGGCTTGGCCCTGGGGAGGAAATTACAAACAAACTGCTAAACATGACGCTGTAGGACAAGTTTAGACAAAGGTGGCGTTGTTGGAGTGTTAATAAATCAAACCAGGAGCCGATCGAGTCGACTTCAGTCCTGAAATGTAATGTTCGTGTTCCCAGTGTCCTTAGTAACATTAATAGTAACACTAATAAGTAAAGGAGCGACTCTGCAGGTGAATAGGGAAATAAATTAATGTAGTGATATCAATGTGAAACTTCAGCTGTAGATCACAGACATAAATGTGAGGGAAAAATGTATATGATATATGATAGCGATAAAATGTCTATGGAGAGTAAAAAAACGTAGTTTGGCGGAAATATACGAAATTTGGCAGAAAATTCCATTGGTCGTTCCAATCAAAAAAGTCAATGAAACCCTCGTCATACGTTTCATGGTGTTGCCGTAGCGATGACCAGAACTCCCCATTTACTCGAATGGAAGAATGGTATAATTCCACAATTTTACCAAACGACAAGGGCAAATGGAAACAGTGTTTTTCCTCATTGCTTATACCATAAGGTTTCCAAAAATACAGGGTTCGTACAGATTTTCTCTTGAGATTTTCCATGACTTTTCCATGACCATTAACAAAATTTCCAGGACCCCAATGCCATCATTTTATTAGCCACATTTATTATTGGGCGTACGTATTTATCAGCACTACATTTTCAGTTTGGGATTTTTAAGATTAGGCCTACTGTAGTCGAGACCAGAATACTAGAGAAAGACCAATGAGTACTGAGACCACGACCAGGGCACCTCCTGACTGGGCTGCAAACTTGGGCATTTTGAAAAAGGTGACAGTCAACCGGCAAGAGGCCCGCAGGCGTGCTCACACTTCTGTGCACGTGCCATAGAGCATCACTGAGCAAAACGAACTGGTGAATCACAGGGAATTGATAACAGTGTCACACACACTGCAGTCTGATATATCATTATGAATCAGTTTCTATAATGTGCTTCTCTAGAATTGTGTGTCTGACAGATGTGACAATGTCAGATACATTAAAGTGGGGGTTAGTATAAGGTTTGGGGTCCCCCCAACAAATTTAGAGCTTATCATCCTTATTTCCTGCATTCTAGTGAAATTCAAAAGGTGAAAATGGTCCTAAGAATTTTGCCACTTTAAAAGGAACATTTTATAGTTTTACCTTTGAAACAACTTTAGCTCACACAATGTCACTCACTAAACATCTCACTCTTTTAGCTCTAATGATGTCATCATTTTAGCTCGTATTAGGTAATCAGGGAGCCCAGCTCCTTCAGAGCCCACAGGCGGGGGTCCTGTCGCCGCTACAGGCCTAACAACTGCCTGAATAAAATGTGCGCCGTGATTCCTTATTTACTTTGATTTACCCATTATTTTTTTTCTACTATATTTTAGGATTCTGAAATAAGTTCCTCAAAATTCCAAAACCTTTCCATGACTTAACAAATTCCAAAACTTTTCCAGGGCCTGGAAATTTAATTTTAAAATTCCATGACTTTTCCAGGATTTCCATGACTGTATGAACCCTGTATATAGTTTTTATTCTCTCCACGACAATCCCACAACAGAGGAAATCTAAACATGGTGAACGGGAGGAGGCCTCGTGGAAGGCCCAGGACACACTGGTGGGACTATGTCTCCGAGCTGGCCTGGTGTCGCCTCGGGGTCCCCCCAGAACAGCTGGAGGAGGTGTGCGTGGATCGGGAAGTCTGGGCATCCCTGCTGAGACTGCTGCCTCCGCGACCCGGCCCCGGATAAAGCGGAAGAAAATGGATGGATGGATGGGTGAACGGGACTATATCTTTTGGCCATTTTAATGCATAAAATGTCTTATTTTTATTTAAAAACATGAAATGACAGTAAACTTGCAATACATTTTTTCTCATTTATATCAGTAATCTACAGCAAAAGTTTCAAAGTGATATCTTTAAATTAAATATTTTCTCCTATTCCCCTGCAGCGTCTCGCCAAGTCACTAAAGTTACTAATTGCCTTTTTTTTTTTTTTTTTTTACTTCAAATCTTCAAAATACTGATCAATTTGGCTGAAATCTACTTTCCCACGTCCAAAGTCGATGTCATTCTGCCTGTAAACGCGCTCCGGCCCAGTGTCTGTGGTGCTGTTTATATATTTCGAAAGAGGAGAGAGGAAGTTCTGCTAAAGGAGCATTAAACGAAAAAGTCCCGCCAAAATAAGAGCCCCTTCCCACAAAAGTCTATTTCCACTTTTTATCTCTTTTATTATTGTCATTTTGTATTGTTTTCGCAATAATATTATCAGCTTTAAGGGAGAAATAAAAGAAAAGACAGAGAAAAAATAATTATTTACAGTGACTGGGAAGGATTTCATTCGTCCAGGTCAATGGTAAAACTAAGGTAATTCCAGGAAGTCGGCGTCCGAGCGCGGGATTTTACTCTGAAAACCCGCAGACGGATTTTCAAATTAAGAGCCCGCCCGGGACGCCTGCCTCCGAGCTACTTTAGTAATTATTTACAGTGCTTTTACTTTGAAATAATGATAGCTAACAAAAAAGGTGATGGTTCTACGGTAAATAAAGTCGCACAAAACACAGAAAAAAAAAAAAAAAATCAAAAAATAATTAAGAAAAAAAACAGCTTCGACTCGACTCCTGGTTGGTGGTGGCGGTGGAGAAGGAGGAGCGGAACAAAATGGCGGTCGTCGGCGTCGTGGGAAACGGGGGGGAGGAGGAGGGGGGGGGGCGGACAGGAAGTGGGCGGAGGGGACAGGAAGTGGCGTAAGGTTCGTTAAGTGGGGATAATGGCGTCGCTCCGAAGGCCGCGTTTTAGCTCCAGATCCTCCAGTCTCTTCCACAGCTCCTCGCGCTCCTTCTCCTTCTTCTTCTCACTGCGGGAAACAAAGCACAAGGACCGGGAGTTAGAGTCAAAGGCTTCACGAGGAGGAAACTGGACTGGGCAGTTTGAGCAGAGGAGGTTTTTTTTTAGCAAAACCTGCAGCTGAAAGTGTCTTGGACCATATTTATTGTATTTTCAATAAACTTTGGAAATATTAACATTGTAAGACTTTTTCCTTCAAAGGAATTTAGATTACTGCCTTTTGGAAGATAGATAGATAAGATAGATAGATAAGATAAGATAAGATAGATAGCTCACTAAACAAGGCAAACAACAAAATACTAAAACAATCAAAACCAATATTTTTACAGTGGAAATGGGAATGCCTGCAAAGGGACTTATAATAATGTGTAGTGTTGATTAAAAACTATGACAAATGTAATACTCAAATAATAACTAAATCAATGGTTAAAATACAATGGTGACTAGTGTTTATAAGTAATGATTGGATATGGTTATTATTTGAAGGGGAATTTATATACACTGGTAAATTGCATCCATTTCTATTTTCATGCTATGTCTTCTTACTTGGAAGTTTTGTAAATCTCATGTGATTTTCTTCCTGTAAACATGAATGCTTTTCTTTATTAATGCGGCTATACTTAAGGTTAATGCGGACAATTGTAATTGTTGAAAGGATATAATTGTGATTCATGGATGGGCACACCCACAGGGCTGTGTGTGTGCCTATGTATGGAAAATGAAACTTTTATTCACTAATTGCTTGTACGTAAACAGGTTACATTAAAAATTCTGGAATATATAATGTAACGTGTTATATTGTATGAAATATGAGATGCTGCTTGTATCTCTGTATTACCGTTATTATTTACCTGCAGCCGGACACATGCGTTTCAGTTATTTAGTTATATATATTCTCAGTGTTATGTTGGGCCTTTTCTTTTGAAAGGACTTACAATTATGTTTTGTATTTCTTGATTAACCTGAAATGCATGAAAGTAATTACTTGAATGGGGGGTAGGCCCTAATAAGCTTTCTTGCTTCTTGTCTACTCCTTTTGAGTTTTTATTTACCGTAATGAGGTAATCTTGCAATCCGTTTTGTAAATTGCTCAAATAAACAAAACAAACTAAACTAAACTAAACATTTAGCACAATTCAATGGAAAGGAAGGACATTTGTAAAGCCTCTTTCACCGACATGGTCTCAAAGCGCTGGGACAATTTTACATTTACTCCATTTTCTGTGGTGATAAGCTTCTTTAGTAGCCACAGCTGCCCTGAGGTAGATAGAAGGTAGCAAGGCTGGCAATCTGCACCATCACCACTCACTCTCACATACCCACTAATGTACATGTTTTCAGGAGAAACCAGAGGGAACCTCCGCAGAAACGCCCCATCCAGGCAGTACATATATTTAAACGGTTTTGTTTTGCATCACTTTTTTTGAAATGTGAAGAATAATAAAATAATAATTTCAGGTTAAGTTTCAGCTTTAAGTGTAATTTCATGACATTGATCTTATGAGCTTAACACCAATTCACACGTAGCTTAAACGTCGACTGAACAGTGATAAGTTGGTTTCGGACGCGCACAGCCCCATCTGAACACTGAATGGCTAAACTCTTTACGGACTATTGAGAATGAGGAGTCACGTGTCGAGTTGGGGTGATTTGGGGGGGGGGGGCTCTGAGCCTGTCGGACATATGGCTGCGGGTTGGGGGCACGCCCCCAGAATTTCACGCATTCCTCATATTCCAGAGCACTTTAAATTTTGCGCATTTACGTTTTCGGCGAGACAGAGACGGATCTACGAATACGACAACGAAAATGAAGAAAGTAAACTATGCAAAGAGATAAGGCGAAAGAAAAGGGACCTTACAGGAACAAGCTCATACCAAGCGCAAAACAGCGGTATTTGGAGAAGCTTGCGGACATTCAAAACATCAACACACGAGCTCCCTGCAGCGGAGACCTAGGCCATTTACCTCCGTGCACATACATGCACATACATGGACACAGTAAACTACCTTGTATTTGGTGTAAGTACTACATGAGGCAGGAGTTTAAAAGCCACAAGTCTTTGGAAAGTTACACGACTTCTGCTGTGGCTGGGTGCAGGACTGGCTCTACAAGCCTCCCGCTGGTGAGAACAGCGTTGTACTGGCAAAAGTAACTTTCCTCACATGCGTTTTAGTGTGTTGTCATTACATTGCATTTAGCGGACACTTCTTGACCAAAATGACAAAGTAATAAAGTGCGTGTTTCGTAAACACTACATTGTTACGAGATGTTCAATGTACACACACGTTTCCAACATGTTTGACAGGTCAGAGACTTGCGCTCCTTGATGCTGTGTCCATTTCTGTAACCTAAAAAACTGTATCCCATTGTTCCTACGTTTTCCATGTCTATAGTGAGAGGTATTGAGCAGTTTTAACGCAGCAGTGACTTCCAGGCGGTAAAACAGCGCGGAATAGCAAGAACCTCCGCTACTACGGCGTTAACAACACACGTAAACGATGTGTATTGCCGCCGGAGCGCAGCCAATATGGAGGCGAGGGGGGGATCGGCGGGGGGCTCTGTGCCGTGACGTCAACTCCTCATTCTCAATAGACCCTTTAATTGTTTGTAAACATTCCGGGCTAGGCTGGAGGCGGGAAGCTCAATTCCTATCTATTTCCATTGTAGCTGTTGAGATAAAATAAAGGGAAATGTGAAGGATCATTTGGATGTTTCTTTTTTTTCCGCCTTAAATGTCTTTATTTGGACACTATGTTGTTGGACAATATACAGTAGGTGGCGGTATAAGCTTTTGTTTGGCCTGCACTGAACTTTAAAGAAGAAGAACAGCTGTTGGTGATGTCACTTCCCCTTCCCCTGGGTAAGGACGGTGGAATTGGGCAAATGCTGCTGAAGCTCTAGTTCACTAACTGCATAGAGATCTAACGGTTGACCCCATGAAAGGTTAAGGATTAGTTGCTAGTGTTAGTACTTAGAGGCTACAATTGAATGGTTTCGGATGCAGCCTGTGCCTCAGTTGTAGAGGAAACACTGCCACAGATATTCTTCATGCAGCCCCCCTGAGTGCAGCCCCCCCCACCTCCCCTGAGTGCAGCCCCTGAGAAGAGTCCAGTCTCTCACCGCTGACGGTCTGATTTGTAGGTGGCCGTGAGTTCGTCGAATAAAGTACTGTTCATCTCCATAAAGGCCTTCAGGACATTGTAGACCAGCGCCACGATCGCTCTGAGGACAAGAGGCAGGGGTTAGGGACACTGATGTATAGCAGCAGTTGTAGTAGTATTTGTAGTATTTGCAGTACTCACGGGTTCCAGTGCTCCTTGCTGATGCGGTAGAGGCTGGAGAACATGATGGGCAGAATGACGCTGGAGTTTTCCTCGATCAAACTCATGATGTACTCGTTGTTCCAGTAGTAGAGGCCCGCTCCGCACCTGCAGGACCACACGGGAATGCACATGGAGGGAGGTCACGATTCATCTTACAATATAAATGAACAAATCACAAACGCAGTAGAATGTATCCTGGTTTTATTTTGCTGATATATTAGTTATAAGGATTTAGGAAGCCATTTACAAGTGTGTGTGAATGTTTTAAAGTGGACATGTCCTGCATATGGAGCTGAAAAATAGACCGTATTCAGCGTGAGCGTTGATATTTTTATTTATCATTTGAAATAGGTCTCTGTAAAGTGGTATAGTAACAATGAAATGCAGGCGAAAAGCTGGGGCTCCTCCTGCTGGCAGCTGTAGGAATAACTGGCAGTATGAGTGGTCAGCATTGTGCCTTTACGTTTAATCATGGTGGTCTCTACAATGCTCCAGGGTCAATTGTTTTGTAGGTTTTCTGGTGAGAGGGTCCGGCAGCAGAGAAAACCTCCCAAACAAATGATCTGGAGCCACTGTTTATTTATTTATTTGAGCATACATTTTGCTCAAAGGAGTGGGCCGAAGCAAAAAGCTTATGAGCGCTACCCCCAACTCAATATGATAAACATTTTATTTGACAATAGTACAATCAGTATAAAGGGAACAAACAACAAGAACAACAGCATAAAGGATGAGGTGCACAGTCTGGTCATGGTTGGCAAGATGGCATTTATGTTAATGTCTATCATGTACTATAGGCTACACCTTTCCCAAACAAGTCATACTAATTACAACAATAACAATGATAATTCTATGTAATGAAATCATAATCACTCTCGACCCCTGAAGCTTCAGTTTCCACAGCAATAATAGAAAATAAGTTTATATGTTCAGTCATACATTTAGCCGCATCATTGTGTGATTAGTCTCATTGACTGAGAAGAACTTGTTACCTTTCAGAACAGCTCATTAACACGGACCAAACTCACAACCACTGTTTGAACTGTTCATATAATCAACAGAACGAAACACTATTACAAGAACGGTTTTGTTTCATGTAAGATCCCCACAAAGCAAGTAACAAAAGGCGACCATTAATATATTCTTCAGATTGTTACCAATGCCAAATATCACCCAAAATCACTTGTTTTATGACCTAAGGCACATTAATATACATATAATATACTCTGCAATTGTCATTACCATGCTCAACACAATATTAATCTGTGTACATTTTAATTTAATTTTTTTTTTTTTTATGTACAGTGTATGATGTAAGCCCTACATCGAGTGGTGCGTTCAAAAGCCGGGTGTAGAGCGGGCCAGTTGAGAGGGCAGTAGTTCCCTATCAACAAACCCGCACGCAGTTGCCCCAACAGCTTATTTTGTAGATGATTTCTTATGCTGTGTGGTGCATTAAAAGATGAGGTTTATGAGCCCGTTGGGAGGATTCCTCTCAACAGATTCATAGTTCACTAGCCTAATTCTCTTTTCTTTATTTATTTTGACAGTAGAAATGACAACCATTCCAAGCAGTTCCACTGTGATGGAAAGTAAAGACGCCATGCTGACCACTCATACAACCACTAGGTCACTACAAGGTCAAATAGCAGTTTTTTTTTTGCCACATAAAAAGTTGCGTAATAAAAAATGTATGTAAAAATTAAATTTACACTTTTGTTTTTTGTGGTTCAAAGCTCATATCAGGCAGGCCATTAGATATTGAAAATCTGTAATTAAATTCCCAATGTTTTTAAGTCATAAGCTTTTTAATTGTGAAAAAGCGTGTTCCTTCCTAGTGTTTTTAGTTGTGAAGTGGTGTTCCTGCCCAGTGTTTTATTGTTGAAGTGTGTTCCTGCCAGTGTTTTATTGTTGAAGTGTGGTTTCCCTGCGCAGTGTTTTATTGTGAAGTGGTGTTCCCTGCCAGTGTTTTTTGTGAAAGGAGTGTTCTGCCAAGTGTTGTTATTGTGAAAGCGTGTTCCTACGCAGTGTTTTAATTGTGAAAAGCGTGTTCCTGCCAGTTGTTTTTATTGTGAAGTGTGTTCCTGCCAAGTGTTTTAATTGTGAAGTGTGGTTCCTGCCAGTGTTTTATTTGTGAAGCGTGTTCCCTACCAGTGTTTTTATTGTGAAAAGCGTGTTCCTGCCTAAGTGTTTTATGTGAAGTGTGTTCCTGGCCAAGTGTTTTTATTTGTGAAAGTGTGTTCCTGCCCAGTTGTTTTATTGTGAAAGCAGTGGTTTTTCCTGCCAGTGTTTTATTGTGAAGTGTGTTCCTGCCAGTGTTTTATTGTGGAAGCGGTGTTCTGCCAAAGTGTTTTATTGTGAGAGCGTGTTCCTGGCCAGTGTTTTATAGTGAAGTGTGTTTCTGCCAGTGTTTTATTAAGTGAAGTGTGGTTCCTGCCATTTGTTTTTTAATTGTGAAGTGTGTTCCTGCCAGTGGTTTTATAAGTGAAGTGTGTTCCTCAGTGTTTTATAAGTGAAAGCGTTTCCTGCCCAGGTGTTTTTATTTGTGAAGTGTGTTCCTGCCAGTGTTTTATGTGAAGCGTGTTCCTGCTAGTGTTTTTATTTTTGTGAAGCGTGTTCCTGCAGTGGTTTTATTTGTGAAGTGTGAGTTCCTGCCAAGTGTTTTATTGTGAAAGCGTGTTCCTTCCAGTGTTTTATTGTGAAGCTTGTGTTCCTGCCAGTGTTTTAATTGTGAAGTGTGTTCCTTGCCAGTGTTTTATTGTGAAGTGTGTTCCTGCCAGTGTTTTAAATTGTGGAAGTTGTGTTTCCCTGCCAGTGTTTTTATTGTGAAAGCGGTTCCTTCAAGTGTTTTATTGTGAAAGGTGTTCCTGCAAGTGTTTTTTATAGTGAAGCGTGTTACTGCCAGTTGGGTTTTATAAGTGAAGGTGTTTCCCTAGCCAGTGTTTTTTATTGTGAAGTGGTGTTTCCTGCAGTGTTTTATAGTGAAGTGGTGTTCCTCCCAGTTGTTTTATTGTTGAAAGCGTGTTCCTGCAGTGTTTATATTGTGAAAAGCGTGTTCCTTTCCAGTGTTTTTATTGTGAGTGTGTTTCCTGCGCATGTTTTATTGTGAAGTGTGTTTCCTGCCAGTGTTTTATTTGGTGAAGTGTGTTCTGCCAGTGTTTTATTTGTGAAGTGTGTTCCTTGCCAGTGTTTTATTGTTGAAAGCGTGTTCCTGCCAGTGTTTTATTGTGAAAGCGTGTTCGCTAACCAGTGTCTTTATTGTGAAAGCGTGTTCCTGCCAGTGTTTTATTGTGAAAGTTGTGTTCCTGTGCCAGTGTTTTTATTGTGAAGTGTGGTTCGCTGCCAGTGTTTTATTGTTGAGCGTGTTCCTACGCAGTGTTTTATTGTGAAAAGCGTGTTCCTGCCAGTTGTTTTATTGTGAAGTGGGTGTTCCTGCCAGTGTTTTTAATTGTGAAGTGTGTTCCTGCCAGTGTTTTATTGTGAAAGCGTGTTCCTGGCCAGTGGTTTTATTGTGAAGTGTGTTCCTGCCAGTGTTTTATTGTGAAGCGTGTTCCTGCCAGTGTTTTTATTGTGAAGTGTGTTCCTGCCAGTTGTTTTATTGTGAAAGCGTGTTCCTGCCAGTGTTTTATGTGAAGTGTTGTTCCGCCAGTGTTTTATAGTGAAGTGTGTTCCTGCCAGTGTTTTATTGTGAAGTGTGTTCCTGCCAGTGTTTTATAGTGAAGTGTGTTCCTCCAGTGTTTATAGTGAAAGCGTGTTCCTGCCAGTGTTTTTTGTGAAGTGTGTTCCTGCCAGTGTTTTATTGTGAAAGCGTGTTCCTGCTAGTGTTTTTATTGTGAAGCGTGTTCCTGCCAGTGTTTATTGTGAAGTGTGTTCCTGCCAGTGTTTTATTGTGAAGTGGGTTCCTGCCAGTGTTTTATTGTTGAAAGCGTGTTCCTGCCAGTGTTTATGTGAAACGTTTCCTAGTGTTTTATTTGAAAGCGTGTTCCTGCCAGTGTTTTTTGTGAAGTGTGTTCCCTCCCAGTGTTTTATTGTGAAAGGCGGGTTCCTCCCAGTGTTTTTATGTGCATATAAGGTGTTCCTGCCAGTGTTTTATAGTGAAAGCGTGTTCCTGCCAGTGTTTTATTGTGAAGTGTGTTCCTGCCCAGTGTTTTATTGTGAAGCGTGTTTCCTGCAGTGTTTTTAGTGAAAGTGTGTTCCTGCCAGTGTTTTATAGTGAAAGATGTTCCTGCCAGTGTTTTATTGTGAAGTGTGTTCCTGCCAGTGTTTTATTGTGAAGTGTGTTCCTCCCAGTGTTTTATTGTGAAGTGTGTTCCTGCCCAGTGTTTTATTGTGAAGTGTTTTTTATGTGAAGGTGTTCCTGCCAGTGTTTTATTGTGAAGCGTGTTCCTGCCAGTGTTTTATGTGAAAGCGTGTTCCTGCCAGTGTTTTATTGTGAAGTGTGTTCCTGCCAGTGTTTTATTGTGAAGTGTGTTCCTGCCAGTGTTTTATTGTGAAGTGTGTTCCTGCCAGTGTTTTTGTGAGGGAGTGTGTTTTCCTGCCAGTGTTTTATTGTGAAGTGTGTTCCTGCCAGTGTTTTATTGTGAAGTGTGTTCCTGCCAGTGTTTAATTGTGAAGGTGTTCCTGCCAGTGTTTTATAGTGAAAGCGTGTTCCTGCCAGTGTTTTATAGTGAAGCGTGTTACTGCCATGTTTTATAGTGAAAGCGTGTTCCTGCCAGTTTTTAGTGAAGCTGTTACTGCAGGTTTTATAGTGAAGCGTGTTCCTGCCAGTGTTTATAGTGAAGCGTGTTACTGCCAGTGTTTTATAGTGAAAGCGTGTTCCTGCCGTGTTTTATAGTGAAAGCGTGTTCTGCCAGTGTTTTATAGTGAAGCGTGTTACTGCCAGTGTTTATAGTGAAAGCGTGTTCCTGCCAGTGTTTTATATGAAAGCGTGTTACTGCCAGTGTTTTAAGTGAAAGCGTGTTACTGCCAGTGTTTATAGTAAAGCGTGTTTGCCAGTGTTTATAGTGAAAGCGTGTTACTGCCAGTGTTTTATAGTGAAAGTGTGTTACTGCCAGTGTTTTATAGTGAAAGCGTGTTCCTGCCAGTGTTTTATGTGAAGCGTGTTACTGCCAGTGTTTATAGTGAAAGCGTGTTCCTGCCAGTGTTTTATAGTGAAAGCGTGTTACTGCCAGTGTTTATAGTGAAAGCGTGTTCTGCCAGTGTTTTATTGTGAAAAGTGTTACCTGGAAGTGCGGGCTGGACACGCATCTGGAGATCTGTTTGAAGAGCGGCTCCTGGATTTTGACGAACTGTGTGGGCTCGATGACGTCCAGGATCTCCTCCAGCTCCCCCAAGAACATCACCTGCCAAAACCACAGCGGAGGTTTAACCACCCGACCACGGCAACCCACCCACATCCAACGCCCTCACCTCTTTTTGACTGCAGGTTTTGGCCAGAACTTGAGTAATCCTCGGATCACCTGGAAAACACACACGAGGAGTTACACAAACATGCATGGACTTTAAAGCAGGTTTTTTGCCACATTGGTCTCTTAAAGTGCATAGTCACATTTTTGCTAAACATAGTTAACAAAATTATACTTAAGATTTTGCTAAAAGATTTCTTTAGTTTGACCATTTTTGTGATGTTTATAGTTTCACTTCCTTATTGGACACGGACAGGAAGTGACAAAGATATAGGCAAACTATTTGAAACCGTTGCCGTGCTGACGTGCTGAAGGGTATGTCAATGGGAAATGAGTCAAGCTGCTCTGGAATTTTACCTTTATCTATGTCATTTCCTGTCAGCAGCTTAAACATTTTAATAAAAATGGCTTTTCTGCCCATCATTTCTCCATTAATTTGCTGTTCACTGAAATAAAATGATGATTATGACTCACAACTGATGTTATCCGTGTGTATAAGTCATATTTTCAAAAGCATTAAAACCTGTCATATGCCCTTTAATCTTCAGATGTTTGATTATTGCACTGATTCAATGTTTCTCCATAGATTTACAGTATTTGGGAAATTGTCATTTTAAGGCCATATTTTAGCGACAATATCTCCACTTCAGTCGCTCCTACAGACTTCAGATTTTCCAGCCTTGAACTGAAAAATATTTTGAAGTTTTTTTTTCCAGAGGGATTTTTTTAATATCTAATTCCTAGCCTGATTTGAGTTTTGAATTTCAAAAAACATGGAGAAATTATGATTTTTTTTAACCTCTTAACCTCCACCTGAACCAAGCACATTTTCTCCAATTTGGCTTTACCCAAATCTATAAGCTTCTTAAAAAAAAGCGTCAAAATGGCGACGAAAACGAGGATTAAAACACAACAAAAAGTGAAATATGAGAAAGTGACAAAAATGGGTCAAAAAGCAACAATCGAGTGTCAAGAAAACAATGAAAAAGTGTCAAAATCTGATCACGCAAGGAAAAGATGAAGTTAGATCAATTTTGTAGGTCTTAGCTTTCAAATGAGCCGTTAGACTGGCCTATGAGCTTTTAGATTTGGGTAAAGCTGAACTGGAGAAAATGCACTCGGTTAAGGTGGGGGTAAGAGATCTGAAAAAGTCTTTGTAACTAATATGTCACAAAATAGAGACCTGGATCCATCCATTATTCAGATTTCGATGCTGAAAATGTTTTAAATGAAAAACTTGCAATACATTTTCGTCTCATATTTATGTCACTAATCTACAGCAAAAGTTTCAAATTGATATCTCCACATTTAAAAAGTTTCCCTATTCACCTGCAGCGTCTCGCCTTAGAGGGATATCTCAGGATTTTTGACATTGGGCCTCATTTCCTAGTTATCCAGAGTGTTGTTGATGTCTGGAGATATTTTTTTCTTAAATTCATGCAGTTCTTATATTTGAAGAGTCTAGTGGCGCTAGGCTAGGGCAAGGCTAAAGCATTCTATGGTATCAGTTAGCCTGCATTAAAAACAGTCTGACCCACTCCACAGTGCACCTGAGGTAAATCACTCATAACACCAGACTAACCATATAAATGTCTGTGTTAATAGAATAATTTTGAAATATAACTGACCTTGTATCACATGAATTACCGCATTTTGAGGGACTATTTTCTCGCAGATCACTCCGCCGCTGCATTAGCTTACAGCCACGAAGCTGATGCTGCTCAAATATAAGTTATTTTAAATGCATATGGTTATAATATTCTATTAACACAGACATTTATATGGTTAGTCTGGTGTTATAAGTGACTGTTTTTAATGCAGGCTAACTGATACCATAGAAATGCTTTAGCCTTGCCCTAGCCTAGCGCCACTAGACTCTTCAAATATAAGAACTGCATGAATTTAAGAAAAAAATAGCTCCAGACATCAACAACACTCTGGATAACTAGGAAATGAGGCCCAATGTCAAAAATCCTGAAATATCCCTTTAATGGTAAACTCAAAAATAGATCCGTACGCTTTGGAATACTCACTGGTTCTGTTAATGTGGGGTCTTTCTCTAGGAACTGTACAATGCAATACGCCAACTGTGGAGAGAAAGAGAAGTGATTAGTTTCATTGTGTTTTACAAAACACAATGAGAAAAAACATAAAGGCTTTAAATGCGATTTCTTTTGTTTTTGCGGATTCTGTAGAAAAGTATCAAGTCTTATGTGACGTATGTAAAGACTGTATTTCAGAGTCTTATTGTTGCTGTTCCCGTTTGTAAAAAGAGATGGCGTCGGTGTTTTACTGCGGTGATCAGAAACAGCTGTAGGAGCAGAGTGAGGCTCATAAACACCACTAAATGAGGATTAATATTTAAACGCAGCCTGTAAATATTAACTCGGCGAAAGTCACCTTCAGCGCTTTATAAACAGGCACACGGCAGACGGGCTAAAGCAGCACTAACACAGGTCAGAGCCACGTCAGTGAGCTAACAATCAGTTACAGCAGCAGAACACCATTAAAAAGAAAGGTATAAACTAATAAAGAGAATCATTAGTACAATTACAGACCGGTTTAGACAAGGAAGGCCCCACAAGACCTGCCCTTACCAAGGTCTAAACCAACTACCTGCACTAAACTACAACTAAATCTGCACTAAATAGAGGTGCAGGTTTAGAGTCAATAGAGGCCAATAATGATCAAGAATTCAGTCAGACCAGCAGGGGGCAGCACTACAGTTTTAAGCACTTGGACCAAACACTGTCACACAAATAAATTACTTTTAATGATAGTTTTTTATAATGATAAAGAAGATTAATTGGGTTTATTTATTACTTTTTAAATAGGACTGTGGTTTCTTGTTTATTTAATTGTAAATGAAGTCACTGACATTTCAGTGAGTAAGACAGGGATCTTAGGAATACGAAAACTTTATTGTCCACCAAGGTGGAAATTTGTCTTGGGTTTCACCTTTAAGACACATAAAAACTAGGTCCGGGACTTTTTCCGATTAATTGCGATTAATTACTAACATGAGGTTTAGCGATTAAAAATATTAATCCAAATTAATCACACTTTGCTTTTCACACTTCGGTTTCCTTTTTCCTGCAGACGCTCAATTAATGGCAATATTGCACTGGTCTGTTGGACTTGGTTGAACAAAAATAAACAATATTTTGTTGCTTAAGCTTATGTATTCAGTCATTATTCAATGGTATACTAAAATCCTTATGAAAAAACTTACTTCTCACTGTTCTCAGGTCAAATATTTATATGCGATTAATTTCAATTAATTACAAAGCCTCTAATTAATTAAATTTTTTAATCGAGTCCCGGCCCTAATAAAAACACATCAACATTCAGAAACATCATGTGGCACCACATTTCCTGTACAATTTGCAGTAAAAGTCTTAAAAACATTTGAAAAGGCAAAACGATGCAGGCTAATGCTTTATCAGCAAGGACAGCTTCTCTTACAACTTTGAAGAGGTTGGAGCTTTTATTGCTCTCGGCACAAAGGAGTTCTTATAAATAAATCTTTTATAAAAGTGGTACAAAGCACATGAAAAGAAATGTAAATGCTGAATAATAGTATGTTAAAATAAAGGTTAAAAGTAGCATGTTTTTATCGTGATGTATCGTAGATTATTTTTGTGCGTATCGTGAGATAATCGATATCGTAAGCCATGTATCGCGTATCGAATCGTGAGGTACCCAGAGGTTCCCGCCCCTACTGATAACATGACACAATATTCTGCAGCTTATTTTGAAATCTATGCTTTAGTTCAGTGGTTCTCATCTTGGGTCACGGGACGAGTCTTTCCCAAAATGAGAGCAGATTAATTGTTTGGACAGTTTCGGTTAGTTTTGCCTCTGCATTAACACACAAAACACCAGATCGATGTGAGGAAACACTGTATTTAGTGCAGGTTAATAGAAACAAAAGCAGTGGGTGTGTGGAGTCACCTGTGCGTGGAAGAGGGACAGGCTCCTGACCGTGTGGAGGGGAATCAACACTTTGACCAGGAACTGCTTGTGTTCGGCTTTCAGCGGCAGAGCGAAGCCGTTTATTATACTGCGGAGGACGAGAGGACGCGCGTTAGAGACGATACGTTTGTACAGACACAGGCGACAGACGGACACGCACCTGCCCAGGATCTCCAGCAGCTCCGCCACGCCGTTGAAGTGCTCCGTCTCATAAACAAAACTGCAAACGACAAACCACAGAGTTAGAGACACAGAACAATATATCTGGGTTTATACAGATTACAGTCAAATGTGCTCATGTTATTTTAGTGTCAAACGCAAAAATCCACAGTGCACAGTAGGAGTGTGACAATATATCGATTTTACGACATATCGCGATATTTTGCAGGACGATACGATACTTTTTATTCCGATAGATAATTTCATTTCATTCATTTATTCATTCGTTTCAGGCAATGGGCAACAAAAGAAAGAATACACAATATGTAAACAAGATGATCCATTTCTACCTGAAAGGGAATGGGAAGAAGATAATTTAGTTAATCCCACTTTGATGACGTCATGCATATTAATGAGGCAGCAGGGCTCCACTGTTTTCACAGTCAATAGATCAAGTCAAGTAATGATCAAGAATTCAGTCAGACCAGCAGGGGGCAGCACTACAGTTTTAAGCACTTGGACCAAACACTGTCACACAAATAAATTACTTTTAATGATGGTTTTATAATTATAAAGAAGATTAATTTGGGGTTGATTTATTACTTTTTAAATAGGACTGTGGTTTCTTCTTTATTTAATTGTAAATGAAGTCACTGACAGATCTATAGTGTGGATTCATTTATAAAAGTGGTACAAAGCAGTGTTAATTTTGACAACCTATTTTAATTTAGTTTTAGTCTTTAGACGAAATGTAATTAAATTTTAGTCGAGATGTAGTAAAAAAAAAAAACTTCAATTTTAGTCTAGTTTTAGTCGACTACATTTAAGACAAATTTAGTCGACTTTGCATTTATAATATTCATTATAATCATATTTAATCAGCTCCTCTGCTTCATGGAGCTGCTCCCACATGAACAAAGCTCAGAGCTGCTCCTTTAGCAGTGAATTTACATGATATGAGGCTCTTTCAGACGGTCAATAGAAGTTTGGATGATTTTAGTCTCTCCTTTTCATTTTTATTTAGTCTTATTTAGTCGACTAAAATATCTGGACATTTAAGTCATAGTTTTAGTCTCATGAAAAACTTTTAATTTAGTTTTAATCCATTTTTAGTCGTCAAAAATATCACTTTGACTAAAATTAAGACTAAATATTTTAGTCGACGAAATTAACACTGGTACAAAGCACATGAAAATAAATGTAAATGATGAATAATATGTAGTATGTTAAAATAAAGGTTAAAAGTAGCATGTTTTTAATCGTGATGTATCGTAGATTATTTTATGCAATATATCGATTATCGCAGTATCGGCGTATCGTGAGATAATCGTTATCGTGAGCCATGTATCGAATCGTGAGCTACCCAGAGGTTCCCACCCTAGTGCACAGTGACCTCCATTATTAGGACTTCATCTCTGAGCCCGTCCAAACTGAGCAATCAGGGGAGAAGGGCCTTAGTCAGGGAGGAGACCACAAACCTGAGTTATTATGAGGAAATTAGAGACCTTTACAGACTGACCGCCATCTCTTCCATAAAATCTGATTAGTGGGGCTGCAGTTTTATTTCTAATGAATTTGCAAAACCTTTCAAAAACACCTTTTTCCACTTTGTCATTATGGGGTATTGTGTGTTGTGTTTCTGAATGAGAACCATCTCAGCAGCACTTCACTAATCAGGCCTTTATGGTGCAGTGCTGCAGAGATGGTGTTTCCCATCCAAGCACCAGCCAGGCCCTTCCCTGCTTAGCTTCCGAGGTCTAGGCAGGGATCAGGCAGAGCAAAGGCAGTATATGGCTGTATTCTAAACCCGTGTGTTCAGTCAAACCACAGCACTGCCGGCACAGCGACTCCTCTGAAGTGTGGCCTTGTTTAGAGCCGCCGTCACGGTTCCCGGAGTTTCCTGTTGTTTGAAACTGCTCTGAGCTGGGTTCAAGGTGAATTGCTCGAGGCTTTTGATACATTTAACTCATGCTTCGCTTAATAATATTTCAGTGGTGAGAGAATTAAACGCATTTATTTTGCCCCCGAAGTAGGGCTGAAACAACTAATCGATTATTGAAATGGTTGACAACTATTTTAATAATCGATTAGTTGTTTTCTGGTAAACAGTGACTCGTTAGGGTATGTAGTATTTTGTAAATCAGAAGGTAGAATTCACACCAAGATTCTCCTACAAACATTCACTTTAAGTTTACTCCATCAAAAAAGCTCAAGCGGCGTCACTTTAGCTTTTTGTGGTAAAAAGTTTGGAAAAATAAAATGTTCGTACAGCAAGCGATTAATCAGAATCAGAATAGTTTTTATTGCCATTGTTTGAGAACAGGTTCACAAACTAGGAATTTTTGTTGGTGCAGACGTCCATGAGTCTAAGTTATTGGGTTATTGTTCATGAGCCTGATGGCGGAGGGGAAAAAACTGTTCAAGTGGCGGGAGGTATGGGTCTGGATGGACCGTAGCCTCCTGCCTGAGGGAAGAGGGGTGAATAGTCCCTGTGCAGGGTGAGAAGGGTCAGCTGTGATCCCACCCACACGCCTCCGGGTTCTGGAGAGATGGGAGCTCACAGCCAATCACCTTCTCTGCAGCAGCACAATGCACTGCAGTCTCTGCCTGTCCCGGTCTGTAGCGCCGGGGAACCGCACGGTGATGGAGGAGGAGGTGAGGATGGACCACACGGTGATGGAGGAGGAGGAGAGGATGGACCACACGGTGATGGAGGAGGAGGTAAGGATGGACCGCACGGTGATGGAGGAGGAAGTGAGGATGGACCACACGGTGATGGAGGAGGAGGAGAGGATGGACCACACGGTGATGGAGGAGGAGGAGAGGATGGACCACACGGTGATGGAGGAGGAGGAGAGGATGGACCACACGGTGATGGAGGAGGAGGAGAGGATGGACCACACGGTGATGGAGGAGGAGGTGAGGATGGACCACACGGTGATGGAGGAGGAGGAGAGGATGGACCACACGGTGATGGAGGAGGAGGAGAGGATGGACCACACGGTGATGGAGGAGGAGAGGATGGACCACACGGTGATGGAGAGGAGGATGGACACGTGAGGAGGAGAGGATGGACAGGATGATGGCCGTGTAGAACTGCACCAGCATCCTGGTCGGCAGCTTAAGTTTCCTCAGCTGCCGCAGGAAGAACATCCTCTGCTGGGCCTTCTTGATGACGGAGCTCATAGTTGACTCCCATCTGAGGTTAATCGATTCATCGTAAAAATCATCTGTAGATTAATCGATTACCAAATAATCGATAGTTGCGGTCCTAACCCGAAGCCACGTCACTGCGCGGGAGGGCATCCTGCTGTTCCCGCCCAGCTGTGCAGTAAAGGTTTGCACCTGTCCCAGTTACTGTGCAGATGAGTGGGGTAGGTCTGAAAGGAACGTCTCCACGCGCACAAGTATACGTTTAGATTTGGAGCTTTTCTCACGTCGGAGTTCATCAGATATAACAGTGTTTTTGGAGCCGGGTGCTTTGTTACTGATAACATGAGTCACAACACAATATACAGTTTGACCATAAAATCTATCTATCAATTACGCGCACTGTTGTTAAAGCCACAAGGTTCAAATCAATTGCATAATAGATTGATAAAAATATAATAAACATTTGGTTACTCAACCATTACTAGAATAATAAATCTTGGAAAAGAGTAACAACAAAAGATGGAGACTGGTCATATCAGTTATGTCAGTTATAATTGGTATTTCCTAACATCAAGTGTAAACTTACTGAATAACCAACTTACCACTTACATACTGACTTTGACATGATCATACTTGGATTAATATATTGAACTTTCTTGTATTCCTGCTTTACTACAGTATGCTGGATGTTGTGATAACGTCATCCTTCATGACAAAATGCCTCATGGAAGAACTTCTTAACACAGAAGTCGTCTTGATGCTTGTATTATAGATATATAACTCAAATGTACAGTCATCATTATACCTTGTGACAATATACGTTTGATGTGGAATGTAGACTAGCCCTTACCTTGTCAAATGATGCAAATTGTAAAGTCTATATCACTGATTGATTGTATTGTTGAAACAGTAATTGTAATTGGAAAAAGTAACTCATAATCAGGCTTGTGGTTGTACAATTTGTTTACATATTCTTATTAAGGGTGGGCCATATCGTATCGCATATCGTTATCGTGATATGCGTTTTTGATATCGTTGTCATTATTGATATCGTTGTGGACACGATATAATTTATGTTACGCTCAGCTCCATCAGAGCAGCATAAACACTGACTGTAGAACACGGGAGCAGGTACAGTGAAATGAAGGATGTAAACTGCTTGAGTAGATCATATTTGCGAGAATTAGTATACTGTTAAAAAAAAAAGAAAGAATAAAATATCACTGAATTAATCTTCCCAATAGACGTCAGGCTGGGATTTTGAAGTAATTTGTCCATTGTCAGTTATATCGTCAAACATATCGTTATCGTGATATTTCTTTTTATATCGTGATATAGACTTTAGGCCATATCGCCCTGCCCTAATTCTTATGGTAATTATAACAATATAATGTGAATTGTTACAGTTGTTATTGAGTTCTCAATGGGAATATAAATGTGAAATGCACGAGTACTGAGAGTACTGAATATAGGGGTCGGCGCACATAAACTCCAGCTTCAGCCGACTCCTTTTGAGCTTTACTGTGTAATGATATGACGCTTGTAACTAAATCAATGTAAACAGCTCAAATAAATAAATAAATAAATAAACGTGGGAAAAAAGTAGCAGCTTATAGTCCGGAAATTACGGTAGCTTCGAGGGAAATTTTTTAACAGCAGATAGATCCTGCTGTAATTAAACTACAAACGCAGCGCTCCCTTGTTCCCTGTTCTTGACCGCGGCCGGGTTTTGTTTTCATGGAAACTGAACAGCACATGATGAGCGAGCGCATTTACTCGGATCATAATGACAAAAAGGACATTCATATAAACACGTGTCTCACCGTAGAAAAATATTGTTGATCTGTTTTCGTATAAAAGCCCTCAGTCCCAGGAATTTCCCGTAGATTCTATGCAACACTGTTTTCAGGTAATCCCTCTCCCGCGGGTCCTCGCTGTCGAACAACTCCAGCAGCTGAGAAACAACGATAAGACAGTTATTCCAGACAGTGATTAGATTCAAACGCTGGAGTAAAGAGGAAACTCCGACGCACCTGTAGGACAAACTTCTGGTCTATGTACTTTTTGGCAATGCTCGGCTGGAACTCCTGACTCTCCAGGAAGCGAATGAAGAACTCGTACACCAACTGAAGGAGACACAGACACAGGACGGGCGTCAGAGATCGCGACCGGCCCGACGTCAGACCGGGACGGGCTCGGAGTGACTGTTACCTGTAGATGTGGCCATGAAGCCTCCAGCGTCGGCTCGTCCTCCTCGGGGTCGAACTCGTTACTGTCGCTGGGAGGAAGGGTCCGGAAAATGTTGTGAGACACCTGCGGCACAGAGATACATTTATAGAACTCATTTTTAAAGATGTCGTCTATAATCCTGTGTTCTGTAAAATGTGCCCGTGTTGAACTGTGACAGCAGGGGGCGCTTTATTAGAGGCATAGGGCTGATTTATTCAGGACATTCATGTTTAAGTAGGTACTTCAGAGGGAGCTCGTTTAACCCATTTAGGCCCGAAACGCCTGGAAAAAAGGCCTGTGAAAACCTATGGGCGATTTCAGAAGAAACCCCGAAAACCTGAAGTTCCAGAAAACCTGAAGTTCTTGAAGTATTCAGCAATTGTGTCAACGCCCTCAGCCTCTGTAGCAGATAGGAACAACATTCAAAAAGTATTTGAGAGTTTACACTTGTGGCTTTCATGGGAAATTTGATTTATTTAGATACACCTTCACAAAAATAAAATATGTAAAAGCAAAGTGAAATAAAGTATATAGCCCTCATATACTAAAATATAGGCCTATATTTTTTATGTTAAACCTTTGTAATTTGTCTTTTGAGGTCACTTCAAAAATGTCCAGCAGCTTCTCTCTAAACCCAAAACAACATCCACTCTTTAAATACAATTTAATTAATAGTTTTATATTGAAACATGGGAAATAAATATGATAATTATTAAGCTATAAAGAAATAAAAAGCTGGGGATGGGGAAGGGCTGAGTATCCTTCTCTAAACACAGCAGGAGGAGAAAGCCCCTCCCCTCAGAGAAAGCCCCTCCCCTCACTGCTGCTCAGCGCTGTCAGTCAGAGGAGAAGACACAGCTCTCCTCTCCTCTCGTCCCGCACTTGACTTGAGTGGAAAGAGCAGAACAACTGTTTTCTGATCGTTTTTGAGTCAAACCTTTTGATCGACTGAAACTGAACATCGCGTGTTTCGGCGCCGCATTTACGTGTCAGCTCTATAAACGGACTGTAGCTGGGTTTCAACACGAAAAAGTGAATATCTCCGCCAATATTTCACCAAATTACACGAAACAAAAGTGTTGTGATGCTGACGCTCCCGCGCCTCTATTCTGTTGCATTTTATTGGCTCAAAGGCCGACAATTGGTGCAAAAACACCCTTATACTCGAAAATTGACGTATATACTTTCCCGGCCTCAATGGTAGAATTGTGCAAGAGCGCCCCCGGCTTTAATGGTAGAAATGCGGCAATGCTTTCCCGGCCTAAATGGGTTAAAAGACAAAAAGTTTCTCAGCCCCTGAGGCCGAGGTCTAGGAAGTTGTGGGAAGTTCATTTAAAGACTGAGCTCTTTCCAATATATCGGGCGTCCTCTAGTCATATAAAACCATATACTGGTCAGGTTGGCCCACAATGGCGGCTCAGTCGCAGCGGCTCAGGACTAACCCAGAAACGCAATTTCGTTGTACTTACTTACTTGTAAAACAGAGCAATAATGTTCCATTCCATTTCTTTTAAATCCATTTCATATATTTGAGGGGAAACAGCCAATAGCATCAAAACTTGCTCAGTGAGGCAGATGTTTATTACACTATATATTTGTGTTAAAGGACAAAAGGCCAAACCATCTTGACGACATCTGGGTTATGTATTTATTTGGTCGGGACAGTGCATGTTAATGAACACACATGGGACTCCTGCATGTAAACAGAACACGCTGGATTGTAACCTTGGGCTAATTTGCATCCGTTGTCCCATAACCGCTCTCTCATCCTGGCCTATTGTACATGTTTTTAGTGGTAGGGGAAACCGGAGGAAACCTACGCAGACACGGGGAGAACATGCAAACTCCACACAGAAAGGCCCCGTCCAGGTGGGAATCGAACCCGGGACCTTTTTATGTAGAGGCACGAGCGCTAAGAGCTGCACCACCGTGATGTTTATAACACATGCATGTTAAAGTTTACGTTTGGGGCGTACCATCTTGACGACATCGGGGTAGGCCTGCTCGGTGAGGTTTATATGTATATTTATATTAAAGTTTGGGACATACCATCTTAACGACGTCGGGGTAGGCCTGCTCGGTGAGGTTTATATGTATATTTATATTAAAGTTTGGGGCGTACCATCTTGACGACGTCCGGGTAGGCCTGCTCGGTGAGGTTTATATGTATATTTATATTAAAGTTTGGGACATACCATCTTGACGACATCGGGGTAGGCCTGCTCGGTGAGGTAGCCCCGGCTCACGGTGACGTAGTCCACCAGTTCGTTGAGCGTGGAGCGTTTGTACTCCTTCATCTTGAGGTCAGACAGAGTGTCCATGAAGTCGAACACCGTACAGCACTGCTGCAGCTTCTTTAGGAACAGCTCGGGCTGCTCCGGCGCCGGCACGTCTACGGAGAGAGAGGAGGGACACAAGACAAACCGGTCAAGGCGAGACGCTGCAGGTGAATACAGACATTTTTTGGAAATATCAGCTTAAAACTTTTGTTGTAAATTACTGACATTTTCATGTTTTCTGTCATTCAAGCTCTAGTAACTAGAATGAACGAGTTACTAGAGCTGGGAGGATACGCTTTTGTCGCGATCCACAGAGGGAATATAATATATTACGGCGCACAAAGTATCGCATTTATAATTTTTAATTATACCAAACTACGATATTTTAGTCTGAACTAATTTAATAAGAAAATGCAAGTGGCGTTTCCAGAATTTATAAATTAAATATAAATCAGTCTGACATTGACAAAAACATTATGAAAAGATGGATGAGAGGCGAAACGTTTGGAGACTTCAACTACAGAGTACAGAAGATGACTCAAGTACCTTCATTGAAGATAGACAACTCCTGTACGACTGAGAACTTAGACATTTTGAAAAGAGCAAATAAAATGGCAGAACCTTTTTAAAAGTCTGGGCTCTTTTGTTTTATTTATTTATTGGTTTATTTGGTCGGGACAGTGCCGGTTAATGAACATACATGGGTCTCATGCATGTAAACAAGCCACACCGGATTGTAGCCTTGGGCTAATTTCCATCCGTCGTTCCCCATGCGCACTCTCAAACACACTCACATTCATCCTGGCCTATTGTACATGTTTTAGTGGTAGGGGAAACCGGAGTACCCGGAGGAAACCTACGCAGACTCCACACAGAAAAACCCCGTCCAGGTGGGAATCGAACCCGGGACCCACTGTGAAGCACGAGCGCTAACCACTGCACTACCGAGCCGCCCAACCAGCACCAAACTGGTCTTAAAACTATCATTTAAGGCAAAAACATTTGTATATTTTTATTTTTAACTGGGTTGAGTTTCAAAACTATTGCGATACATGGTTTCCGATACGCCCCTCCTGGATCCGCCACCTTAACGTGGTGGAGGGGTTTGACCTGAATGATCCTGGAGCTCTGTTGTCGGGGGCTTGGTGCCCCTGGTAGGGTCTCCCATGGCAAACAGGTCCTAGGTGACGGGTCAGACAAAGAGCGGTTCAGAAGCCCCTTATGAGAGACCAACAGGCCGGGTTAGAACCATGAGGCCGTCCTTCTGTGGACCCACCACCTGCAGGAGGAGCCATAGGGGCTGGTGCAGCTCCAACAGCTGCCCCCACGACCCGGCAACGGACCAGTGGAAGAAGATGGATGGATGGATGGTTTCCGATACGATACTTGTATCACAACAAAGACATATTGCGATATCTTGCAAAACAATATTTTGTCCAAGCCCCACAGTAGTTACTAATGAAATAAGCTGTAAAATATCACACTGTTCCTTGTTTTTCAGATTCAAAGCTCAATAAATCAGTCAGGAATTAGATTAGATTCCCTCAAATAAATGTCAAAATCTTGTTAAGTCCAAGACTGTAAAGTCTGAAGGAGCGACTAAAGTGTTGTTGTTGCAAGAGTGGAATGAAAACTTGGAGAAAACGGCCCTAAGGTTTGTAACGTCACATGCCCGTGAATTAGGGGTGGGCGATATGGCAAAACTAGAATATCACGATTTTTGAATTATAAACTTACGATTACGATTTATATAATGACAAAATTACTTAAATTACACACTGAAAGAAAGAAAAGAAAGAAAAATGCTACACTAATTTATTGAACTTTGTGATAATCAACACAGCAATCATAGACTTGGACCTAAAGCAAACTCACTTTATAAATGAAAAACAAAAGAGTAAGTTTGGTAAATGCTTATTGTCGTTTGGCATCTTTTCTGAGACGTTTCTCTCATGACATCGAGCTGCTGTAAATGTAACTCTGACCCTTTCACAATAAGAGTCTTACTGAACCAATAACATGCAGTGACTTTTATTCTGTAAAACAGGAAGAAGTTTGTCACTGTTGGGCGATTTGACAATAATGAACTCAGTCACGGTGTTTTTGGGGAACTTTTATATTTTCAAAGACCTGGATAAACGGCGCATTTGTGAACGCGGTCCAGGATTTAAATGAAACAGATGAGAAGGATGCGGCGCCTGACACAACTGTTAGGACACACTCGCTTCTTCGCACAGGTAAATAAATAAACACACGCTACAATCTACACAGATCAGTAGCGTTGGGGGGAAAGACACTGACATAAATACCGCTGAAATAGAGACAGAACGCTGGGTTTAAAACATTTTAAAGCTCTAGATGGAGGAGCCTGGTCGTATATGCGCCCTGGAGAGGAGCGTCTCACTGCTAAACGCTCGCATTAGCGTCTGACATTGCGTAGCAGGAAGTTCGCGGCTTGGGTTCCTTCACTGACGGTGAAAAGAGTAAACGGTGCAGAAGTGCTTAGAACCGCGATAAAACGATCCCACAAAAGTAACAGATCGTCTGCTCTGGAGATCGTAAGACGGTCTAATATCGTCATCGCCCAGCCCTACGGTGAATATCCCTGCAGACCTTTGTCCGTCGGTCTCATTGTTCGTGGTAAAATGGTTTTAATCAAATATGATGTAACTTTCTGCGCAGCATCTTTCCAAGCTGATGTTACACATTAGAAACTGGACGTCTCAGGTTAACGCAAATGCCCACAACGTTAATAATCTCAGACAGTCACAGCAACATGGCAGACACTCGCACCATCTGCACAAAAGCAGCAGATTCAGGTTTTAAAAATAGCCCTAATTTTATGCAAAACCCTTCTCATTGTCGGACTGCGTTCTGTCGGGAGATTCTCTGAAGGAGTCGGTCTTTGAACAGAGCGGCTTATCCCTTACATAACACCCAGCGCCAGGGTTTCCCACAGCGCCTGAACTCACCATGACCTGAGAGCAGGCGCTTCTTACAGTCCCTGAACCCAACATACACTTTGGTCCCGGTTAAGTCCTGGTTTACATAGAGCAGTGAAGTCTCCAGGTAAATAATGACAAAACCCATGTGGAACAATGAGACTGCAGTACACGCCTTGTCCTGCAGACGGCGCCTCACACACGCATTTACGTACACCGTGATGAGACAGAGGAAGAAAGTTTAGCCCCGGTTCAACTTCCTGAAAACCTTTGGATGTTGAGGCTTTCAGTAATGAGTAATCTAATGCTTTACTGTTTCCAAACCAGTAATCAGATTAAAGTTACTTATCCAAGTGACTGTGCGCTACCATTTTGTGTCGGATAAAGATGACAATATAAAGGTTCGCTGTACAAGTGTTAGAGCTTCAAAGACACTACATCAAATGAAGAAACATTTGGAGTTGCAGTGAGAGCGGCACTAAGAGATGTGAAGCAAACAGCTATTGCAGGAGGAGGCGGTTACTGTCAGTGTCAGGATCTGAGGAAAAACACGCCTGTAATCATTTGGTGATTGTGAGTCAGCCAATCAGTACAAACCAGAGGGCAGGAGGCTTGGGCGATGTCCCCTTAATTGGCAGTTGATGAAGTTTACAGTGAACCATCTCTCATTATAAGCAACTTTTAAAGACATTTACATAGCCTGTATAGTATAGGCTGCATGTTATTTATGTTAGGAAAAATGTGAGATTGCTGGATAAATGTATCTAAACTAAACATGGAACACGAATTTTGCAATAGAAAAGTGTTAAAACTCGTGCGTAAAAGTCTCCTCAATAACAAGGCTCTTATCACACTATACAAATGTAAATCGGAGCTTATTATTTGCATTTGCTCTGTTTTAATGTTTAAGAAACAGTGGGTGAACGGGACAATATTTAGAAGTTTCCTTGGGTTCAAGCGGCTGAAAACAAGCCTGGCCAGAGAGACTATTCTACTGAGTACAACTAGAGAGTAGTCTGGACACGAAGCCGGGTGAAGCAGCGGAGGCGGGACTTATGACTAGTAGCTAATCAGAGGAAGCTATGAAGGCAGAGAGACAGAATGGCGGTGCACTAGTGGCTCTACCATCAGATTGTTCTCTTGTTTTTTGAACGTGGAAAATGAGACAAGGCCAAGTCTAAAAGGCTAAAGACGGTTTACTTCGCACATCTCTTGTATGAAACAGGTGCGTAAGAAAGGCATAAAGGCCAAACGTAGAACAGGAAAGAACTCTCACACTGTATACTTGCAACACCCGTGTTCCTTTATGCAACGTTACGGCCAGTGGCCTTCGTCAGGCAAAATGTTTTTATGAATGAAAAGCCATCCTTAAATAGGGTGTGGCCTGCTGCATCACAGGATGCTGTCATAATGGCCTATGGCAAAACAATATGTATACAACATACATCCAAACACAAAAAAACAAAGCCAGGATATAGTGAATAAATATACATATGTACATGTATACAATAAAAACATCTAGTGGCACATGAAATACATATGGGAACTGGATATATAAGACAGCTCAAAAATAGAGAAGATTTGCCTAAATATATGCAAATCAATATGTACACCAAGGACGTTAACACAGCCTATAACCATTACATGGCATTGGAACTTCTATAGAAAGACATTCAAAACAAGTTCATCATTTAATCCCTTGGGTGTAAGGGTCTGTAAAGTTTCAATCCAGTAGACTTCTCTTTTCTTCAAAGGTTTATCATGGTCTCCTCCTCTATAAGGAGGAGGGACTTGTTCGTTGCCACATAGAGTTTTTTTGGCAGAGAGATAAAAAAAATTAATAATAATCGATTTTGGAAAATATGAATCGATTTGACCTACCAACTCGATTTTAGATCACACGGGTTCTCCTTATGCCTGGTGTCACTGTGCGATTTTATTTGTCCGCACTCAGAGGTGGCATATGCAGCCGCTGTGCCCTGGGGCAGACCGACAGAAGCTGCACACGTCTGTGCCAACGAACCCTCGGACCACCACCCGCCCCTCACTCACTCACTCACTACACCAGAGTCGTCTTTCAGAGCTGCAGTAGTGACTCTGAAACAGGAGCTGCGCCTGGTTTTAGAGTCGGGGATTTCCCTTCGGTCTTTCCACAGTCACAGAGACAGAGGTCGATAAACTCACCACAATATTTACTATTAGTGCAAGGCCAGACGCTGCAGGTGAATGGGGGCAAATATTCACTGTAGAGACATCAATTTGAAGCTGTACTGACATAAATATGAGGAACAAATGTATTGCAACTTTCCTGTCGTTTTACGTTTTCACATATAAATAAAGCAAACCAATATTTTCAGCGACAAAATGTAAATAATGGATAGAGCCAGATTGAAATGTATAGTGTTATTTTGTTAATATATTAGTTACAATAATAATGAGCCATGTGCTGTAAATGGTAAATGGGCGCATCTGGCAATGTAAAAGTTTTGGAAGCTAACGGAGCGAGTACATCAATAACGAGAATCACTTTAAGAAGGAAGAGAGACAGTTTTTTGAATTATGGACTTTTGTGGACCAGAGACGGCGATGTCTTTAATGAGACACGTGTCGCTGTGGAGTTCAGCGGTGGAGAGGGAGGTGAGCGGCTTCACTCGCGCTGAGTGTAGTTTCCCTGTCCGCTCCCGCCTACTTTACAACTAAATCAATGGTATTTGTAGCGCATCGATGACACGTAGGTCAGATAAAAGCGCACTGCAAAAGATCAGACACAGGTCGCATAGGGGCAAAAACATAAATAATCCGAATTGGGACGTTTCAGCCTGCAGTCTGAACATATGCTAGTTTAAGTAGCCTGCCAGAGACAATGTGTTAGTCTGTGAAAATACCATCAATTCTAAGCACGCACTCCTCAAAACCCCGCAGCCCCGATTATCATCGTTAGGGGTGTCCATGGTTAACCGGTTAACCGTTAAAAATTGCGTAACCGAGTGAAAGCATTTTGCTCGGTTAACTGGCGTCTTTAATTTGCCGTGCCATTGAAAATACTTGTAATACAATTTGCACCACCAGAGACCGCCAGAGCGCTACCAGACATTTGCCCACGAGAAGTAGTCATCGTGCATGGCTTGCTAGTTTTTGATTGATTTTTATTTCGAGCAACACAACGCAGGCACAAAAGCCAGAAAAGATATTAAAAAAAGAAAACATAAATAACATTCGAGCTCGAAAAGGAGTGGGAAGAAGACAGCTTATTAACTCCCACCCCTGTTCATAAACTTAAATAATAATGTGGTTGCAACAACACTACTGCTTAGTTCTTATTGTCTTACTAAACAATTAAGTTGGTTACATATTTACAGACGCAACAATGCATTACATTAAGTCAACATTCACAGTATGTTACACTTTATAACAAGTGAATAATTGAGAATAGTTTTCATTATGAAGCGGGCCATAAACAGCACAGCGTGGGAGCACTTTGCAACCGAGAAAGGCCATATCATAATGCAAATATTGCATGGCAGTGCTTAGATATACTTCAAGTACAACTTCATCACAACACCATCTCAACAGCCGACACCCGGGCATCACTTATAGGTAGCTATGTAAGCTAAAGGCACAAAATCACCTTTCTCATTAATGTTAAAACGTGGAGGAGATAAATGTTGTTGTTGTTGTTGTTGTTGTATGCATGAATGACTGTTTCTTTGCACAATGTTTAAAAAAAGCGGACTAAATGACTGCAGGTAAAATAAATGAAAACACTCTAGGGCCTTGTGAACGCAAAAGTCAGTGACCTACTTTGACTGCTCTGTCATTACCACTGCGTTTTATTTCTATAAATTAATTTCATTTCAGATGTGATCCAGCCATTTAATAAAAGGTGTTAACGATGAAATACCCCTTTCGCGTCTGTCAGTATAACATAACGGAGAGGAAAGGCGGGGTTTGGTTAGTGCGCACACTAATGGTTAACCGAGTATTAACCGCTAAGGGCCTCGGTTAACGGTTAATGAAAAACTTGAAATGTGCAGCCCTGATCCTCGTCCATCACGATGATTCACTGTTAACGTCGTCAACTGCCAATTAAGGGGACATCGCCCGACCCTAGTGGAGATGCTGTTAAAGAGTGGAATGAAAACCTCATTTGGAGGAAACAGCCCTCAACATTTGGACAATACTGTTGTCATCAGTACAAAACATGCTCCCAATGGCCAGCTCAATACAGAACATGTTATTTCTGCAGTGTAATCAAAGAATGGATTTGGATGAGGACCTGTTTAAATCTCAAATTCTGCTGACTTTAGTCAACATCTCCATGTACCTGTTGAAATAAATTAATAAACTAAACTAAACCAAACATGTCAGAATTTGTGAATGGATACGCGTGGGTAAGACCAGGGAGCGACACAGCCATGTTGTCGACAGAACATCATAAAATAATCAGAAAGGGAAGGATTGGTCTATCTTTTACTCTGACATTAAAAGTAAGATTCAAAGGGAGAAAGTGGCAACATGGACCACTGTGTAAAAGCAGAGAATTGTGACCCAGTTCCAAGAGTACATCCAGGACATCCCCCATTCTCACACATGTCAGTGTTTTCTCCCTCTGCGTCTGCATCTCTCGCTCTGTTGTCGTTTTGTGAAGCAGCTGCAGCAGATGTTCGGTCTAATCCTGGTTTATGTAACTCAGAGCCACATCACTGACTCAGGGAAACGCACACGGGATCGCAGACGCCACCAGAGGGCTTGGTCACAGAGAAAACCACAAATATCAAGTCTTTTTCTTTCCTAATGTTTTCCCTATTTATTCCCAGGGTATTGTCAGAGTTACACAGGCAAGTCAAATCTGAATGCCCAAATACTACATTTTAATGCCACAACGCAGAAAAACATCACATTGCTTAAGCTCTGCAAACATTTCATCAGACAGAGGAAAGAGGACGAAACAGGAAACTTCTGAGCAATAAATGTGCTCAATTTCAGCCTGTGAATTCGCCTCAAATGCTGATTCTGGGCTTATTATGTTTGATGCAAAACACAGACCTAAACACGTGTCCTATTAGGTCATAAACCCTGGAAAACATCCATGGGGTTCATTAGATCATTGGACATAAATATAGTAATAGTCTAATACTCAGACTTTCAACATAGTATCATTGCTACATAAAAATACTTTTACATATTAGAGGTCGATGCCAATATGCTCGGCCGATTTTTTCCAAATGTTTGGTCCTGTAAAAACAAATACTTGGCCACTCCAGCAGAAGCCAATTTTATGATATTACTTTCGGTCAGGGGGTGTAACTTTTTTCATGGGGCCACATATTGAAGCGTACACGAGGTGAAGGGCCACAGATCGGTGGTTAGTGCCACGAAACCTTCGACTAGCAGAGGTTTAAATTGTGCCCCACAACTTAATTTATGCTTAAAACCTTCATGCCAGCTCAGTCTCACAATAAAATGTTAGTTGTTAGTAGGGATGTAACGATTCACTCGAGCCCCGATTCGATTCGATTTCCAATTTCAAGTTCCCGATTTCGATTTTTTTAAAGAAAATAATATGACTCATTCATACCAATGTTTTGTTTTAACATCTGCCTTTTTGTCCTTGTGACAAACTGCAACTGTCTCAGTGAGAGAACTTTACATTACAAACAATTACAAGACATGAAAATGAACTATAATCATTTTGACATGAGTGCCTGTAAATGTACATGTTTCAGCATAAATAAGATGTGTAGCAAAGCAAACATTTTGAGATTATATTTAATTTACCAAACCTTTTTTTTTCTTGCAGTTTGAACATAATACTACCATTTAAAACTAATTTCACAGTGCAGTTTTTTTCACCCTGAACGCCTCACAGCCTCCCGGTGCAGCCTTTGTAAACATTAGGAGGAAAAAGACATGACAGCTCCTGTAGGTGTTGGATTATTTGACAAACGGACATTTGATGAGGATTTCAGCAGAATCAGAGCAGGTCGGTCAGATGTTTGTCAGGTTACGATCTTTACGATTAGCGTTAGCGGCTAACGCAGTTAGCCGCTAACTTTAGCTGCGTCTGCTGCTTCGATGCCTACACGTGCATGTGTTTATACGGTGTGGCGTGTGTTGAGGGTGAGGTGTGTGTTGAGGGTGTGGCGTGTGTTGGGGTGAGGCGGGGGAGGTGTGGAGCTTGTCTTGAGAAAAAGTTAACGTCATTAGAAAAAACGAGCTATGTTCTGGTCTATTTCGGTCGCCGCAAAATGGAGTAGCTGAGGGTGGCTTTACACTTTTCATTTTACGCATATTGAATCGATTTTAAATAGATTTTCGATGAATCGTTACATTCCTAGTTGTTAGGTTAGAATTGTGTAGCATCATTACATTTCAAAGAAAAAGAACCATCTCTGATGATATGTACTAATTCAGCATACGGCTAGCAACAGTATTTATGTTTTAAAAACAATGAAAACTAACTCAGCAATTGAATTCTCCAATTTCTTAGTTACAAACTTGTAGCTAAACAATTTCAACGTGATGTTTCACTGTCCTCCTGAGGCCGAGGAAGTTGTGGGAAGTCTCTGTCACTTTCGGTCCCGGAGTTAGGTCAAGTTTCTTAAAGCCGGTTATCGTTATTGTAAAATCCCCAAATATCGATATATCGGTCGATCTCTGTTACATATTAGGCTGGAACGATCCCCATTCGTCATGATCCGATACGTATCACGATACTCAGGGGCCGATCCAGTACTTATTGCTAAACAGTAAGTAATTACAAGTAGCTAATATGTTTACCTTAAAATGTGTAAAAAGAAAACAGTCACGTGTCCAAAGTTTATAAACCAAACGCCATTTGACAATTATTGAAGTGTCAAGATTAAAAAGTGCATTAACACAAAATGTAACAAAGTGCTATAACTCTTACTGGAAAACAAGTGCAGGATAAAAATGCCTAAAAATTAATGACTCAAAGGGTTTGAACCACTGCCCTAAACTACAGCAGGGTTTAAACAGGAGGACAAAGTCAAATTCAAAGCTTTTCAATGCCACCAGCGTGCAATCTTTTCAATGCAGTGAACAAAACAAATCCATAAAGATTTGCAAGCAATACATCAATCAAAGGAATGGAGGAAAATTCAGACTTTCAAAATTCAAGTGGACAGAACGGGCGACTTCTGAGCAAAAACTAACTCATATCAGACAGAAAATTTCAGCGATTACCATAATTATTACTTTTTTTAATTAACTTTTAAGATGGAAAAGAGTTGAGAATTTTTTCAAACAAATTCTGATCGAATGCCCACTAAAGTCAAATTAAAATGCTTTTTAATTCATTCAATGGCTTTAACTCTATGCCTTTTTTTTTAACATAAGTCCCGCATAGAGACACAGGGACGTTACTCTCTCAGCGGAGGACATTATATCACTGGTAAACTGCAGCGTTTGCGAAAGTCCAATTGTGTTTAATCTCACCACCATAATAAACAAACATGGCCGCCTGATGACATTTATTTAATCCGCCGCGCGTCGTCAGAGTCTCGCGCCGCTCCGATCTATCTCCGAGCAAACTTTTTCCATTCTCCTTTTGAAAACACTTCTTGTCTTTCCCCCCACGAGCCATTTTAGACTCGGCCCCTCGCGGACGACAGCGGCGTGGCTAACTTTAGCTCCAGACTCCCGTTCCACACCGGCAGAACGCACACACTCACGGCAGCGCGCTGGCTAACGTCGGCCCGTTATCTCCGTGCAGGTCGCCGGTTCGGTTCCTCCGTCATGAGGGGGTCAGGGTTAAGGGGCTACGGGTCCGTCAGGGGTGAGCTGGAATCGGGCAGGACGTGTGCTGAATGGAGGGGGGCGGCGGAGCGGGGGTGTTGGGGAAAGGGGAAAAGGGCAACGGATCTGAGCAGCTCGGGTTACGGTTCGAAGAAGGGAGTGAGACAGGAAGGAAGAGAGAGAGAGAGAAGGAGAGAGAGAGAGAGGGAAGGAAAGAGAGAGAGAGAGAAGGAAAGAGAGAGAGAGAGAGAGAGAGAGACAGAGACAACAGAGAGAACAGATAGATACTTGGGGATTCGTCTTATATAGCGCTTTTCCATACGCTCAAAGTCGCTGTACAATTGTGAGCATTATTCATTCACTCCATACTTGGTTAGGGATGGGAATTGATAAGATTTTAATGATATCAATGCCAGCAATAATTTTACCTATCGATTCGATTCTCTCATCGATGCCTGACTTGTCTGTGTGTTGGGGAAAAGCAAGGAATGAATGTGCTTTCGTTAAACTCTATCAAAAAAGACACATTGTTAGTTTTCCCAAGAAAAAAATATTCATTAAATTAAGCAAGTTTCCAAATATACTGTGGCTCCTGCTGGCACTCAGCCTGCCTGGCACCCTCTAAATATAATGGGAACATTTGTACTTTTCAACAAGTGTAACTTGTAACAGACTGATGCTGTTTTGTAAAACCTAAACAACAGGACTCGGTCTCAGCCCAAACCCTACAGATTTTCATCTATTTCTGCTTCATCCGGCGCTACATTCTCCTTATTCCCCCGTCCGTGTGAACTACTTCTGCTGCAGCCCGTTAGTCTCAGAGCTGCGAGAGATCAGCCGATCCGCTCATAGCGGGACGGGCAGAGGGAGACCCGCTCACACTGAGCTCAGACCAGGACAGACAGTCTCGGACCCGGGCTCAGAGCACAGCGGCACGGGGAGACAGCGAGCGCAGCAGCGAGGCACTGAACCCCGTGTGTCATGTCAATAGCGACGTATCGAAAGTTTGGAAAGAAACAGCAATGGGTAGGCTACAGCGCAAATATACGGAGCGTTCGCAGCAGCAAAGCGAAAACGTAAAACTGACACGTTTATAACAATGGACTGTTTTAATTGACGACACTCTTTCGTCTCGTGAACGCGCAAAACGGAGGGAAAGGTGAAGCAGAGGCTAAGTGGTAGAATTGAGATTGGGCCGATGTTTCCCTGTTTACTTCGAAGCAACGTCAACAGACTCTGAGAACTATGTCATTACGCACGTGCGTCTCTGCGGCGCAAAAAGAGTGTTTCAGAGCGGGAGCCCCTCTGACCACCACCAACCACTCACTACTCCCAACTGGTCTCCCATCCAAGTACCGACCAGGCCCTTCCTGCTTAGCTTCCGAGATCTGACGGGATCGGGCGGAGCAAAGGCGGGATGTACTCAGGATGACTCAAGAAGCTTAATTGAAGATGGACAACTCCTGTACGACTGAGAGCCTACACAGACATGGACAATAGCAAACAGGCTCCTAATGACCAGCTCCACACTGGGATAATCTCCAACACACCTTTATCACTCACTTATACTGATCTAAAACAGCTGAAACTATATATCGTAGTTTCCAGACCATGAGCCCCTCCCACTCCATCATCTCGCTCCCCTTCGCTGTGCAATAATGACTTTTTTCTTCTTCTGCTTACTCAAAGATACAACAGTGGCTCCGAACAACACTGTAACTCTAAAAAAGTACATTTTGCATAATATCCCTTTGAGAGACTTGAACCTAAGCTAAACACGGTGTGAAAGATGTTCATTTTGCTCCACCGCACGTCGCCAAAAGCAGAACCGTTCTGTTCAGCGCCGTCCGTTACATAACCCTCTATATATACATTCCTGTGTCTGAGCAGCGCTGGAGTTTCTATGGAGACGTCTCAGATCCACCGAGATTTATGCCGCAATGAGGAAAAACTACTACTGTGTGTCTAACAGGGGAACAGCCCACGTTACAACCACTACAGGGAAATCAAGAACTTCCCGGCAATGTCTACAAGCTAATGAAGAAATGGCTGTGTGGAAGATATGCAAATTTACTAGATCAACTTTATTTCCAATCTCAAGAAACGTGGGGGAAAATTGGAGAAGAAATAAGCGGAAAATGGGGAGGAGGGGAAAAAATCGGAACAAAAATTGGGGGGAAAATTATGAAAAATGGGGAAAACATCAGGAAAGAAAGGGGGGGGGGGGGGGGGGGGGGGGGACATTGTGGGGAAAAAATGAGGAAAATAGGGAAGAAATTGGAAAAAAAATATGATGTGTTTAAAGTGTTTATTTCTGCCCTAAAGTCTGTTCAGGACAATTATCTTTTTGAGCGACAGAGCTATGGATGTTTGCTGCACATTTCTGATGGTTTGCAAAAATATCGCTTCATCATCGCAGTGTTTTCACTACCATTAGATTGGCCGGGCCGTCCCGCCATCAGCGCCCCCCGCCCTCTCAGGACGATAGCCTTTTAATATGCAGCGCTAATCACTGAGCGTCTTTACCAAATCCGTTCCGCTAATCCATTCCGGTTTTTGTTTTATGAGCTACTGCGCCTGTTCAATCCAGTCCGAGTCCATGTCTTTTACGGATCCAGTCCGTGTTTTGCGCTCAGTGACCCAGGCCATGCGGTCGTGTTTATTTGAGGCTAAGCCAGAAAAGATCAGAGAAACAGGGGCAGAGACAGGAGCTGCTACAGAGCGAGTAAGTTTAACTACAGCATTAGATAATACAATTAACATTAAATCCCTTTGGCACTTTGTAAATAAGAAAATCCAACTCAAGCTAAATGTAACAGTTGAGTTTAGCCTAAACTGTTTAGGTGAAGCTGTTAGCATCTGTTTCACATGAAGTCACTGAAGTTAACTCTGTTGGATTCTGTACAAAGTCCTGAACTTAGCCTTAAATGCTGATTTTGTCTCCTCTTGTTTTAAGCAGAACAGACTTATTACATGTGTCCAATTAGATCATAAACTTAAAATTGGAAGTTGTTAACTGTGAACCTTCTCTGTAAAAAAAAAAGGAAAAAGAAAAAAAAGGGATGTGTGTATGTATGTATGTATGTATGTATGTGTGTATGTATGTATGTAGGTGTGTATGTGTGCATATATGTGTATAAATAACTTAAGGATCGCCTTTTTCACTTGCTTTGTATTAGCCATAGCGTACATGAAATGAGACAGTTGTTGTGGTTGTGTTTCCTTTCCTTTCAGTTGTGTTTCTTTTCCTTTCCGTTCCGTTAAACTCTGTTAATTTATATTTGTACAAACAATTCTAGAGGTGCTTTGTGGGTGTGGTCCGTGTTTGAAATGGCCGCTCTGGTGGGTTGTAGGTTCTCTTTGCCGGTGGGGCAAATAAAAAAAACAAAAAAAATCAAAATATGATGTTGCTTAATGTAGGATTGATAATGTAAATATAACAGGTAAAGTTGGGTCACGGAGGGGTACGTTGTGTGTGTGTGTGTGTGCTGTGTTCCTGCTCTCGTGTCTTGTACTTTGTAACATGCTCCCTGTACTTGTGTGATTTGATCAATTGTTTTTATTTCAATGATGTCGGGGGTGGGGCTTATAAGCTTTTGCTTCAGCCCACTCGTTTTGAGCAGAATTTTAACTGCTCAAATAAACTAATAAACTAAACTAAACTAATAAACTGTGGAACTCACTGATAAATATTAAACATGAATATGAGGAAAATCCAAACACCCATGTGAAAATTAAATAATGGTAGCCAACATTAGGCTTATCCTATAATAGTATATTACATTCTCAAACTTTCTAAAACATATGATTTCCTACATCATCAAAATGCTTTACAGTCATTTAAACTGAATTAATTGTGTATAGAAATTTAAACAATACATTCTTCTAACAGTTACAAATAATAACATTTGCTAAAGACACTTTATTTTACCCGGCAGCGTGCACGTGTAACCATAACCCCCCCCCTCGCCAAACCAGTAAACCAAGGGGAAACACTGCATCGTTATCGAGTAAGTCTCCAGATATTCATTTGTTTGCTTTTTGATGTCACAAATATTTGTAATGTCACAAACGCAACAAATCTGTGCACATTTAATTTGCAAACATTCTATAAACAGAGGAAATTGGAGACAACAGAGAACACAAAGTCACTATACATTTAAGGCGAGTCTGAATCCAATGTAGTGCTTTTTAATGGCATTTAAGGCATTTCATTTTGGCTCAAGGCTCTTTTTCACCGTGAGGTTGTTGGCCAAACCCAGCCCCGCTCTGAAGCACTGGGTTATGGCGCCTGAATAATGGTTATCTGATTAAAAAGAGCTGATTTATTGCAGATTTACAGCTGATAGGAAACGACTGGAGAGCGCGGTTATTAAACAACACACGCTCCTACGTGAAGAAACTCAAAGGTCACATTAAATAATGTTGTACAGAACAAACCGTCTCCTATACACCACAACCAACGGCTAATGTCGCACATAAAACGTGAATGTTTGAGTGGCAACAGCAAAAGTACAAACAGTAGTAAACGAGAGTAAACGACATGTACAATAGATTCCCCTCTGGAGCCAGGACTCCCCCGAGAAAGAGAGTCTTAATCTCAGTGGGACTGTCCTGGTTAAATAAAGAAAAAGAAAAAGTCAAATGTGCTGTCGGGCTGAAAGATATATCGTATTAGGGGTGTTGAAAAATATCGATCCGCCGATATATCGCGTCGGATGATTCTCGTATCGATACAAAAAGCGCCCGTATCGATATTTAAACATCTATTTTTGGGGAAATATTCATCGCAGCCTCTCTCTTTGGTCCTGCACCTTTACTCCCGCCCGCTAGATGCAGCGCACCGCGTAGCCCGCTCGAGTAACACTAGAATCTAGTGAGAGTTAGAGAAACACAGGCAGAGCTATGAGACGCTCCGGGGCTCTTTTAAAACTCTACATTTGGCCTCACTTTGGCTTTTACAGCAAAGACACAGACCTGGATTATTACGAGAGCCACAGCTGTGTGCAGATGTTGCTGAGTGCGTCGCCGCTGCGAGAGGAGAGGATTTATCTTCGTAGCATTTTATTACGTAATTAAACGAAGCCAAGGGGAAACTAAATACAGCAGGCTCATGTTAAACCTGTGTCTCGCCACTGCAGTACTACAACATAGGTTTAAAAAGAGCCTGCCGGTATTTAGTTTCCCCTCTGCTTCGTTTGTGCTACTGCTAACAAAAAGATTTGGAAGAGATGAGCTTTTTTTTTTTTAATAGGCTGAATTTTTTTTTGATATAGACCTTCTTCCTGTAGACCGCTTATAGGACTCATGGGAATATTTAGGCAGTAGTTCTCTAATAATATGTACTATATGTTGATTGGAACTTAAAAAAGAAAGAAAACGTTGACGTTTTTAAGGTCAGACTGGAGCCCCTGCAGATCCACACTCGCACCTCGTTACTTTCTCTTTCATTTACGAACTAAAGTCTCTGCTGTTGGAAGCTACGTTTTACCGCTGCACACCGCGGCGAGTCCGGGTGGATCCGTCGTCTATTTTGTGATTGTACACGCGCAACTACCGCGCACGGAAAAGCAAAACAACACGGATGTGACATGAGCGCGCGAATAACGAGGGAGAGGGCGGGCCAGTGCAGAATATGAAGGGATGATATTACAGCGGGACATTTAAGGAAGAGGTCAGTCTAACTACAGTAGAATCACTCTCTGTTTAATGTTTAATCAATCAAAACTTTATTTATAAAGCGCTTTTCGTACAAGGTTGTAACGCAAAGTGCTTTACAGATTAAAAGCAGTTCCCGCCCACCCAACCTTCAAAATAAAAACAGACAATAATACTGCTCACCCCACCCCCCATAGCCCACACACACACACACACACACACACACACACACACACACACACACACACACACACACACACACACACACACACACACACACACACACACACACACACACACACACACAACACACACACACACACACACACACACACACGATAAGATAATGGACGTAGGGCTGAGTCTGGGCACAGATGAACCAGGTAAGGAAACACCATCAGAGGAGCCGTCTGCACCGGGAGCGGCACATCAGCCGCAGGGCACCGCCACAGGACGCCCAAGCAGGGGCGCAGCAGAAACACCACACCTCCATCGGGGCACCCAGAGGACAGTGCCCACACAGCCACAGCCAACCGCCGCTCCCGGGGCAGAGGGCCCCCTCAGAGCAAACACCGGAGATTCTACAAATGCAAAAAGGCAATATGCAAATAATAAAACCTCCTGTGCGTCAGTGTCTGGCACAGACTGTTTAGATACTAAATCTAAACCAGTCTTCTTCTCCACATGAAATCTACTTTTAAGCTTCAAATTATATCCAATTATTATTTATAATTTGGAAATGTAATCAGAATACACCTGTCAAAAGAGCCAAATGCATTAGCCTTGTTCTAATATTAAACTGTATGCACACAAATAAAGCCTGATGATATTGGTAAAATCTTATCAGTTCCCATCCTTATTAGTTTGTTCATTTTGTTACAAACAATACAATACAATGGCTCCAAACAAAGGAAACATAATTGCATTGTAACAATCTCCTCTCGTTCTCGTGGACTCAATCTCGTGTCTCGTCTCGTCTCGTGGGATTTGTATCTCGGCCCACCACTAATAGAAATACTAGAAAACGTGCATCCCCAGTAATTGTTTCATTACTAGGCTTCTAAGAAATCTGTTTCTGTTCAAGTTACATAATCATCATACAACACACAGTCATAAGCACAAGAGATAGATACGTAGATAGATAGAATCTATCTATCTACGTATCTATCTATCTGATAGATAGATACGTAGATAGATAGATAAAATGTATTTGATAAAAATCTAATGAAGGTGGACTAAGGATTTATCGTATCGCGACCCTTGTATCGGGATACGTATCGTATCGTCTGAGACTAGACGATAGACACCGAAAACGCAACGATATAAAAGATGTAGATTCTCATCAATAAAACTGCAGTCTTTGCATGATGTTTTTATTTTTCTGAAAAATGCTGTTTTCACCGAATCCATAGTTATATCGTATCGATATCGAGAGATCCGGCATGAATATCGCGATATGAAATTTTGTCCATATCGTTCAGCCCTAGTGTAGTGTATGGTACGCCTGCGACGTTTACCATTTAACGACTTTTTTTCCCCTTCTTACTCAAAGATACAACAGTGGCTCCAAACAACATTGAGTTGTACATTTTGCTTAATACCCCATAGTTTACTGTATGGTACGGCTGCGACGTTTACCGAAATCGAATCGTAATCGAGGTTTTGGCTACAAAACAACTTGCAAGTTGATAAAACGAGAGTGTGGTCTTGTTTTCACTCTGACGTTAAAACTAAGATGTTAAAGGAGAAAACGTTTTCCTCTGGAGCGACATGAGAACGTGGTTAAAGGGGAGAAAAGCATCTGAAAAGCGGCGTCTGACCTTTTGAGCAGCGGCAGCGGCGTGAGCTCGATGGGCTTCCCCTGTGAACGGAACTGTGACGAACTCTGGGAGCGTTTCTGTTTGGCCTTGCGCACGGACTTCCGCGAGAAGCCGTCCACTTTGTCCACAGAGGGCGCTGTGGTGGCCGCTGACGACATGGCCCTGTGGGAGAGAGAGAGAAAGAGTTCACTTTAATGCTGGATTAAAGCCCAAATACTTTGTTTTTAATGGCAGAAACCTAAAGAAAGTTGGTGCATTTGTGCTTTATTTAGATTTGCAAACAATCAAAGAAAGGAAAGAATTTCAGCAAAACCAGTGGTTGACTGTGAGTAACAAAAGTATAAAACAAAATATTAATAGACTCATTCCAAGCCTTTTTTTTTTTCAGGCAGTGAATCAGGCTATAAAATAGATAATAAAGCCTCAGCTTTGATATTTGGCATTTTGGATTTTGGAATTATGTCTCTGTAAGAATAAAATAGTAATGAAATACAGGCGCTGGAGCTGCTGAAGACTTTCCCCTGGGGCTCCTCCTGCTGGCAGCTGTGGGAATAATGTATTCAGCGCACTCTGATAAACACTCTGAACTAGGGCTGGGACGATCCACTTTTGTCACGATCCGATACATATCACGATACTCCGGGGCCGATCCGGTAATATGTAATATGTTTACCATAAAATGTGTAAAGAGAAAACGTCATGTGTCCAAAGTGTATAAACCAAATACCATTTGACATTTGTTGAAGTGTTAAGATTGAAACAAAGTGTAACTGTCACTGGAAAAAAGGAGTGTGTGATAAAAATGCCTCCAAAACACAAGTATTGAAAGTATTGCGATACTAAAAGTATCAAAACAAAGTATTGTGATCCGATCTAATATTCTGTCCCAGCCCTGAACCTGTATAACGTTGGTTTATGGGCTTTAAAACCATGGACAGTTTCGGTTTTGATAATTTTTATGTGTTTATTTGGTCGGGACAGTGCATGTTAATGAACATACGTGGACACATGTGAACAGAACACGCCGGATTGTATCCAGGAAGTACAGAACAAAGCGCTGGAACTGTAGAAGAAGATACAGGTAAATTAAACAGGACCCGAGGATTATTCAAAGTATCAAATGTAGTAATGAAAGTCCAAACGCAGCTCCTCTCACTAAAGCGCAGATGCATCACTGGAGCCGAGAACATTGACTTGGATAAATCTGTTCAGAAATCATGTTTAGTTCAGCTCCATTTAATAAACTCGATATAACAAATTTGCATATCGTCCAAAGAGTAATTTCCAGGTCTGTTTTTGACGAGGAAACTGTGTTATAACTTAGATTAAAGCTCAAAAAAAGTCGACAGAGCGAGAAATAACATCTACTGATTCCGAGTTGACATTTCCAGGACTCCTCGGGCTCAAACTCATGAAGACCGTTGGTCAGAATCTCACGGCTCGTTCTCGGACTCGTGAACCCTCCGGAAACATGGCCGCTCAAAGCTGCGCTAAAGTCCCGGTTTACAGTTTGGGCTCTCGAGCGGACGGAGAAACACGATTTACTGAAGAGAGTAGAGAGGACGGGGGAACAGTGGGAGAAGGACAGAAGCTTCAGGCTGCACTTTACGCTGCTGGAATAACCACCAAACACAAGAACAATATTTACTGACGCACGTGGGGAAAAGTGCAGTGAAAAGACTGAATCCTGCACTTTACTTTACGAGTTCTGCAATTCAAATTATTCAGAATGTCATTTCAGAAGAGTCCCAGCGCCAAAGGGAGACCTATTGTACATGTTGTTTAGTGGCAAGGGAAACCTACGCAGACTCAGGGAGAACATGGAAACAGCACGTAGCAGCAGAAAAAAGTTTGTTTGGTGTTTCAAATTTAAAACCTTTTAAGACTTTTTTTTATCATAGTAAAGTATGACAACATAAAGAAAGTATTCATTCATATCATCAGATAATTACATTGAAAGTAATAATAAGTCATTACGCATAGATAAAACTGTGTCCACACGTACATAGTACAGGAAGAAACCTCCCTCCCTCCCGGTACAACTGAATTTTCACCGTTTTCTGCGAGCTGCATTTGTGGTTTCTGTTCCACATTGTTTTTCTGGAGACTTTTGTACGTCTTTGCCGAGTTTTTGTGGAGGTTTGGTGGATTTGTTTACTTTGAGAGTCTAAAATGGTCCTGAAGAAAACGGCTTTTTAAAGGTAAACAAAATGCTAGCTTATCAGCTAAACCCATTTGAGACCTACAGATGTCTTCTTCTGAGACACTGAAGAGGCACCAAGAGCCCCCCCACCTGCAGCACAGAGGAGGCGTCACAAGAGGAGCTACAGGAAACAAGTAAGGGACAAACGAGATGGTGAAAGTCTGTTGTGGAGCGGAGGGAGGGAGGAGGAGCTGACCAGTGCAGGACACCACGCTCTGAAACAGGGACAACCCAGGAGGCGCTGCACCGTTTCAGAGGATCAGAGGAGACAGAGGGCAGCCAGCCAGGTTTCTTCCGAGTGCTACAGTTTCTCCAACCTCCAAGGTCATGTGGGTCAGGTTGACACACAGTGGCAGCGCGGCTCAGCCGCAGCAGCTCAGGACTAACACCTGAACACTATTTCGATGTACGCTTGTACAATGACAATAAATCACTTACTTACTTAGATACTTTTATAAACTCAGATATTTGGCCAGAAAGCCCAAACACAGACATTTTTGGATACTTTTGTAAACACTGTATAAACGGAGGTGTGGACAGAAAATCTGCATATTTCTTTCTCCAAGCTGCAAGTATCCATGGCAACGTTATTATTTTGACCAATAAAAGAACCTATGGAGGTGGAACGATGCACCATCAGTTCTGCAAAACAAAAATCTATGGTTATTGTTTTATTATTTATTGGTTTATTTGGTCGGGACAGTGCCTGTTAATGAACACACATGGGTCTCATGCATGTAAACAAGCCACACCGGATTGTAGCCTTGGGTAATTTCCATCAGTCGTCCCCCATGCGCACTCTCAAACACACTCTCATTCATCCTGGCCTATTGTACATGTTTTTAGTGGTAGGGGAAACCAGAGAACCGGGAGGAAACCTACACAGACACGGGGAGAACATGCAAACAGCAGCTCGTGATGGTGCTGCGTTTGGAGAGAGAATCCAGACTGCACTAACTCTGATGAAAACGCAGCTGAAACTCTGCGTGTCGGCACAAAGTGCTCCAACATGTGTGAAACGCCCACAGCGAGCGACGCTGCCGAGGGAACGTAAACAACGACGAGCTGCAGGTTCATCCTCCATAAAACGGCTTTAGAAACAGAAGCAAAACACTGAAGCACAAAACTTCATTTCACTCCACTACGACAACGAATCCCGTCCAGGGCTTTAAAAACACGTCCAGTTTGTGAATCTTTTTTTTTTTTACTTGAAGCTCGTAACGCGTCGAGATGTAAATGAGTTTCCTAAAGCGGGACACGCTAACGGCGCACTCAGCTGCCAGAATGTGCTCATAAAACCGCACAAACTGTTCAGTCCTATAAATAGACTGACAGTCGGGTTATTGTAATAAAGTCATATGTGTCATAACAGTTCGCGCAGAGTGTAAACCAGGTCCCATTCACAGGGAAGCTGCAAAATATCACCTACGTGCTTTTCAAAACACGGCATGCGATCCATTAGGTTCAGTCTGAGTCAGGATTTTACACATGTATTACTATTTTAGCCTCGTTTTAGCCCTGGTGTGGTCTTTTTAAAGTCTTGTTTTGACTCATTGTGCTGAAAACCCCCCAAAAAACTTAATTTAGTGGAATGTTCCGTGTTGAAATGCCATCCATCCATCCATTTTCTTCCACTTGTCCGTTGCCGGGTCGTGGGGGCAGCCGCCAGAGCTGCCCAAATCACATTGCACCAGCCCCCCATGGCTCCCTCTGCAGGTGGTGGGTCCACGGAAGGACGGCCTCACAGTTCAAACCGGGCCTGTTGGTCTCTCCAAGGGGGCTACCAGTGTAGGCAGACACTGGAGGCAATGTGGGTGAAGTGCCTTGCCCAAGGACACAACGACAATGTGCACCGTCAGGAGGCGGGATTCGAACCCACGACCTTCCGATCATGAGACGACCCGCTCTACCATCTGCGCCACTGTCGCCCCTCGTGTTGAAATGGTTTAGTAAAATTCAATTTTTAGGTTTGATGCTAGTTTTGTTTACTTTTGACGTTTAAAGTTCCACCAGGAAATGGATTCATTCCCAAATCACCACAATAAGATGTTTAATTAATTCAATCAATGTTTCTCTATAGATTTATTTTACAGAAATTCTAGGGCCAATATCTCAAAATGACCTTTTCTGGTTATTGGAAAAACAAGTAACACATTTGGCACGTTTGGCATTATCCAAATCTAACAGCATCGAAATAGCGATGGAAACAAGGATGAAAACACAGCAAAAAAGCCACAAAAAGTGACAAAAACACAGGGGGGAAAAACGCTTCAAAAGAAGTGCCTCTCAGGACGACAGCCTTTTAATAGTTTTTTGTTTTGTTTGACCTTTATTTAACCAGGAAAGTCCCACTGAGATTAAGAATCTCTTTTTCAGGGGAGTCCTGGCCCCAGAGGGGAACCTATATATACATAGTTTTAGTGGTAGGGGAAACCGGAGTACCAGGAGGAAACCTACGCAGACACGGGGAGAACATGCAAACTCCACACAGAAAGGCCCCGTCCAGGTGGGAATCAAACCTGGGACCTTCTAGCTGTGAAGCACGAGCGCTAACCACTGCGCCACCCAAAATATATAAATAATATGCAGCGCTGATCACCGATCGTTAAAATGAGCGTCTTTACCAAATCCGTTCCGCTAATCCATTCCGGTTGTTGTTTTGTGAGACACTACGCCTGTTCAATCCAGTCCGGTTCCGTGTTTTTACGGATCCAGTCCGTGTTTTGCGCTCAGTGACCCAGGCCATGCGGTCGTGTTTATTTGAGGCTAAGCCAGAAAAGATCAGAGAAACAGGGGCAGAGACAGGAGCTGCTACAGAGCGAGTAAGTTTAACTACAGCATTAGATAATACAATTAGCATTAAGTCCCTTTGGCACTTTGTAAATAAGAAAATCCAACTCAAGCTAAATGCAACAGTTGAGTTTAGCCTAAACTGTTTAGGTGAAGCTGTTAGCATCTGTTTCACATGAAGTCACTGAAGTTAACTCTGTTGGATTCTGTAGAAAGTCCTGAACTTAGCCTTAAATGCTGATTTTGGCTCCTCTTGTTTTAAGCAGATCACAGACTTATTACATGTGTCCTATTACATCATAAACTGTGGAACTCACTGATCAATATTAAACATAAACATGAGGAAAATCCAAACACCCATGGGAAAATTAAATAATGGGCTAATCTAATAACAGTATATCACATTCTCAAACTTTCTCAAACTTAGTATTGTTTCCTACATCATCGAAATGCTTTACAATTACTTACACTGAATTAATTATGTATCATAGAAATTCAAACAATAAACATTTGCTAAAAAACACTTTATTTTACCCGGCAGCCCTTTTCTTACTCACGATAATGTCTCGGCAAGAATGCTTGTTTGGCTGCGAGAGGTTCAGGACTTTATTCAACCTTCCTAAAGAAGAGTCAAATCGCTAGAAATGGCTGGAATTTCTCTCCAGGATTCAGCGACTAACCAGCCAGAATGTGTTTGTCTGTGACCGTCACTTCACCGATGGCTGCTTGGTGAGGCTTGGTCAGAACCAAAGTGGATTAAGCCTTAAAACCAGCGCGAATCCCACAATAAAAGCACCCGATGACAATAATAATGACAAATATAACTTAAATTACAGACTGAAGAAAAATGCTATACTTATTTATTCAACTTTGTGATCATCAACACAGCAATAATAGACGTGGGCCTAAAGCAAACTCACTTTATGAATGAAAAACACAATAAAACTCCAGATAATAAAAGTATGTAGAAGTAAGTAAAAGAGTAAGTCTGGTAAATGCTTGTTGCTTGTCTGTTGCCGTTTGGCATCTTTTCTGAGAGGTCCATCTCGTGACGTCAAGCTGCTGTAAATGTAACACTCTGTCACACCTTTTCACAATAAGAGTCTTACTAAAGCGATGACATGCAGCGACTTTTATTGTGTAAAACAGGAAGCAGTTTGTCACCGTTAGGCGACTTGACAACAAGGAACTGAGAGTGTTTTTGGAGAACTTTTATATTTTCAAAGACATGGACAGACGGCGCAATTGTGAACATGGCCAATGATTTAAATTAAACAAATGAGAAGGATGCGGCGTCTGACAGAACTGAAAGGGCGAAGGACACACTCGCTTCCTCGCACATGGCCCAGGTAAACACCCACGCTGGATCCACACACGGAAATACAGCTGAACACATTGTAAAGCTCTAGATTGAGGAGCCTGGTCGTATATGCGCCCTGGAGAGGAGCGGCTCGCTTGGGTTTCCTTCACTGCCGGTGAAAAGAGTAAACTGTGCTGCAGTGCTTAGAACCGTGATAAAACGATATGGCTGAACGATTTAGCCAAAAATCAATATTGCGATTATTTTCAATCAATATTGCAATTTCGATATTATTGCGATTTTCTGCTAAGAACATTTTGTTGCAATACAATTAAATATTTACAACTGACTTAATAAAGTCTTACTTACTCTTAAGTCCTTTATAATCATATGCAATATAATTCAAAATAGTCCACATAGCCATTTACATAATTTAGCATTTTACATAAAAATCGCCAGTACATCCGCGATCTACCGCGCACAGTAAGTAGACTGAGAAGTAAACAAAAGCACGCGGTGGAGCGGACGTCGGGGGCGTCTCTCGCCACTACATTCACTCCTATGGGCCGCGGCCATCAGCTACATGGGCCGAAATCGTGTGCCTCTGCGATTTCAAAATCGCGTTGTGTAATATCGCGATAAAATTGCAAATGCGATTTATCGTTCAGCCCTATAAAACGATCCCACAAAAATAACAGATCGTCAGCTCTGGAGATCGTAAAGACGATCTAATATCGTCATATCGCACAGGCCTAATGGGCGGCACCAACTCGGAGAGAGGGCGGATCTCGTCTTTTCTTCCAGGTTGGAAAAATACCCCCAGAAAATATTTCTTAGAAAAATGAGCCCTCCATAGTGGTAGAAGTACCATATATATATCATAAATGCCTATAGTTTAATTTGGAATAAATAAAATAAACTATTAATATTTAAATAGCATAATAAATGCATAAAATGTGACTTTTTACCTTTTTCCTTAAGTGGGCGGGACTCTTGAGCTCTATAGAGTTCAGGATCGTGACACGTCGCTGTGATTTGCAGCAATAACAAACTAATGAAGATTTTAAAAGGTAAAATACCAAAGTTAATGTTCACATTAAAACACTTGGACAGTGAGTGACATGGATTTACCAGTAGTGACTCAGCAGCTAACGGAGTTGTTCTACAGATCTTTTCTCCACTATTCATACGGTTTTTAGTGAATGTTAGCCTATGGAAAATGTTTGCTAGTATCCACAAACATGGCGGATCTCCATGGTAACAGTCACTTCATAACATTCCATCCCGAACTCTATTGTACATGTTTTTGGTGGTAGGGGAAACCATTTTAAACCGGTCCCTTATTAAGATTTGGTCATTGAAAATATTTAACGCATAAATTAACTTATATTTATATGAAAACTTGCTCTACATTTTTTTCTTATATTCAAATGGATATCTCTGGATTTAATGTTTCCTCCCATTCACCCGCAGCGTCTCGCCTCGAGCTGCTCCTGAAAACTGTGACCAAACCGAGCGCTACATCAGAGAGCGAAACGGCTAAAACGCGGAGCGACCGGAGAGACGCCCGAGCGCCGTCCTTACCCGCACAGAGGGACACAGCCGTCCCCCGTCACCACCATCGTCCTGCCCCGAGCGGAAAGAGCGCAATCCTAAAATCCCACAATGCCAAAGCCACGACGGACGAGACGAGCAGAGGATTCAGGCGCAGCAGCAGCAGCAGCAGCAGCAGCTCGGCGGTTACATAAGAGCGAGGGAGGGAGAGGCGAGGGGAGAGAGAGGGAGACGTCTTGTTCTGTAGTGAACGTAGTGAGAATGTAGAGGTGGGGACTATAGCGTCTGCAAGATCATGTGGAAATTCCTGTTTGGAAAATATGCAAATTTACAATGTCGAGTTTATCTCCAATGTCAAGAAATGTGGGAAAAGAATAGAAAGTGTGGGACAATAAGCCCAATGCCCATCTCGACTATAAGCCTCAAGTGACATTTCTTGCAAATATTTAAGTTGTCAATATCTTGAAAGGGAAAAGTCAGGGCGGCGGCTCCGTAGGCAGGAGCGGACCATCGCGGACATGGGAACGACAGGACCTGGGATCAGCCCGACACAGACACCCTCACTTTTTAAATCATTTGAATTCGTCTTCACAGGGAAAAGTTTCAAAACGGTGTTGATGTTAAATATTGTAGGTCAATTTCTCTGTCTGTCAAATTAGCGACTGATTAGCTCTGTTGTTCCATCAGATCACTCGTAAATAAATAAAAATAAAGTACATTTAGAGGCAGAGCCTATGTGTGTATGTGGATCTCTCTGCTCACAATTAAGAAAAAGATTTCGTCTACTGTCCACCTCCTTATTGACAAAAAAAGAGGATTCTATGTTTTTATTTCTTATTTCAGTTTAAATGTTGTGAATATCGGCGACATGAGGCCACAGTTTCAGACCTTTTGCCTTCAAGGGTCACAAATGTTTTCTCACATAGTTATTCCAACTATATGAACAAGGACTGGTCGTCACTTTTGAAGCATCTCTTCGTATGAATGGCAGTTTGGTTTCTGTCTATCTCCGTACGCAGCCCTGGTGTAAAAATAGACTTTAAGCTAATATTGTAACAGGCTCCATGGCCACGACAAAAACACTTTAAATCATCAACTTTCCATCGGTTAAAACGCTCCAAATCAGAGCTTTCTTCATTGCTTTAGCTAATTATCATTATTGTTTGGTAGCCAGAAGACATTCCATTACCCATAATGCAACGGGCGAGCTGAGATGGGCATTGGGCTTATTGGAAAAGAATGGGGGGAATCATTTATTTTATTTTTTTTAAGCAAAACTAAGTAACTCGTGCCCCTAGAGGCCATAAGCGCCACTGCAGGTGTCGTAGCATGTTGTGTTTTTTTACTCATTAATTGTCCGTGAGAGTAAATACTACACTGACAGAAAAGACAAAGGGACAGAAGGATATTGTTCATCCAATTACACAATGGAGATCATTTTTTCACTCAAACTTGGCTGTAAATACCGTTCAAGTGGCGCTAGCCCGCAGTTAGCTTTGCCAGTTAGCTTCTTCTCCGTGATTCCATTAGTGTGTATTGCGCCTCCGAGCCGGTGGCAGCGAAGTTGTTGTGGTTTTCTGGCCAGAGACACCAGGGGGAGATGAAAGACCCCCCAATCATCCCATTAACACTTGTATTACCCCGGGAGGGACTACGGAAAGGATTTACTAAGGTAAACACGTTACTTAGTACTGCTTTAATTTGGGGGAAAACGGGGACAAAAATGGGAGGAAAAGTTCGCGGGAAATTGAAGACAAAATTGGAAAAATGTTGTCTTCAATTGCCTTCAAGGATAGGGGAAGAAGGGGGGGGGGAATACAAAAATATTGGGAGGAAGATGGAGACAAACTTGAGAAAATGTGTTTTTAAATTTGGGGGAAAATAGGGGGGATTGGTGGAAAAAATAAGGGAAAAAATTAGGGGCACTGGGGAACTTGGGGGAAACACTGAAAAAAATGACAATGTGAGAAGAGACTGGGGAAAGATGGAGGAAAATATAGGGAACATTTTGTTGCCCATTTTAGTCTATTCAAGACAATATTTTTTTGGAGCGACAAAGCCATGTTTGCAGCACATTTTGCATATTTCTGATGGGAAAATTGGGGAGGAATTGAGACAAGAACCTTGAGAAAGAATGGGGGAATTTTTTTTTTTTAAATATGGGGGAAGATGTGGGAAATGATGGGGCGAAATATAGGGAATAAAATGTGGAAAGTCTTTTGTAAACATCAAGATGTTTGAGGGACATTTTTGCATATTTCTGATGGTTTACAAAACTATCACTTCATCATCGTTATCGAGAAAGTACCCAAAAATATTGAGGTATACATTTTTGTCAATATCACCCAGACTAGAGGTTTAAACCATTTTCATTAAGAGACTTGAAGCAAATATGAAGCTTTACTTAATTTACAAAGATACACAAACTCTTTCTTCATGCACACTCTGCAGAAACCTGGTGGACATTGGGGATTTTAAAGGGACTTAAACACGTACTCGAGTCCAGCTTTTTCCTCAGAACACGGTTTAGTAAGTCAGTTTACCAGAAGAAGTTTCGAGCCGTGTCTCAGAGTCACAGAGCGGCTGACGTCCATTGTTCCCGAGTCTGAGCGGAAGGGAGTGTTCACAGGAAGTCGACAGAAGGAGCTGAACAACATGTGCCCGGCGACGCTCAATACGAGATATGGATTTTAGGGGAAACCGCATTAGCGTTAGCGTAACCACGGAGCAATCAGACGGACAAGGCTCCCCCCAAAACTCCTTTCACCATCCAGAAAAAGAACTGCATTAAAGTGACAAATCATCCTTAGAAACATAAACTCCTTTGCACCACAACGTTATGTCTGGAAGAAAAAGCTTGGGATTTTTTCGATACCTGAACGATTTTTATACCTATACTGAATTTGTATCATCTAGCGGCAGAAAACAGAACAATAATGTGTGGAAGATCTGCACATTTACAATATCGGGTTCATCTCCGTTGTCAAGAAAAGGGTGAAAAATGTGGAATAAATTGGGGGAAAATGGAAACTATGGGGCAAATGTTAGTATTAAAAATGCGCAAATATTACGGGGGAAAAAAGGGAAAACGAAGAAAAATTTGAGCAAAAATTAGAAAAAAATATTGTAAAATTTTTTTGGAAAAATTGGGTAAACATTGGGCAAAAAAAACATTTAAATTTGGGAAAATATAAAAATTCTAAAAAAAAATTGAGCTGAAACAACCAAGTAGGAGTGTGACAATATATCGATTTTCCGATATATCGCGATATTTTGAAGGACGATACTTTTTATTCCGATATCGATACTTTGATGAGGTCATGCATATTAATGAGCAACGTCATGCATATTAATGAGGCAGCAGTGCTCCACTGTTTTCACAGTCAATAGAGGCCAATAATGATCAAGAATTCAGTCAGACCAGCAGGGGGCAGCACTACAGTTTTAAGCACTTGGACCAAACACTGTCACACAAATAAATTACTTTTAATGATTTTTGTTGTTTGTTTTGATGTTTTATAATTATAAAGAAGATTAATTTGGGGTTGATTTATTACTTTTTTAAATAGGACTGTGGTTTCTTGTTTATTTAATTGTAAATGAAGTCACTGTGGAATCATTTATAAAAGTGGTACAAAGCACATGAAAAGAAATGTAAATGATTAATAATATGTAGTATGTTAAAATAAAGGTTAAAAGTAGCATTTTTTTTAAATAATCGTGATGTATCGTAGATTATTTTTATGCAATATATCGATTATCGCAGTATCGCAGCGTATCGTGAGATAATCGTTATCGTGAGCCATGTATCGTATCGAATCGTGAGCTGCCCAGAGGTTCCCAGCCCTAATCATAACATGGCAAAAAGCTAAAAAGAAAAGGTTCATTTTGCAGAGTCCATCACGCCTTACAAGATCTCGCCGATGACACTAATGAGAGTCTTTAACACTTTGACTCAGCAAAGACAGTGTGGTCAGTCGCCCTCATGAGTTTGCTAATGATTCAATCCCACAAGAGGAAAACCAACGACCCAACATTTTGTTCGCAGTAAAACCTCTTCAAATAAACATTTTAACATCAGGACACAAAGGCATCCATGTTTTGTGACGTAACTTCGGTAATATTTAAACTAATCAGAGCAAGTCCTGGAGAGGGGAGGGACGATAAACTATATAATCACTAATCACAATGAAAACAAGGCATGCTCTATTAATTGTAGGTTTTTTTCATTATAGGGATCATTGCTTTTTAAGATAAATGCCAAAATTACACGAGCACAAGGCTTTGTAAACAACATGCGAGATTTTGCCAACCATGAGGTAACACAAACAGTTTATATTTTCTGCAGTGGCGTCAGTCTGTTTTCGTGGCGTTAGCTTGTAGCTGCTACGATGCTAAACACATTCAGCTTCCACACAGTAAACAGTCGGGAGCCAAGATGAACCGTTTTTGTCTCATGAGCCTCAGTGTGTTTGTGCCAAACGCCGTCACTCATCGGTAAAGACGGAACAAACTCTGTCCAGAGTGAAACACGGCCCAGAATAACAATGTGCAGAGAGCGAATCTTATCCATTTCTGCTTTATAATCGCATTACGTTGCCAAAGGAAGAGTCCCAAAAGAACCATGTGCAGCAGTTTGTTATTTCACTGTAAAAACGAAACTGTGCGAGTGCCTGGAAATCAGAGGATGGGTTTATTTAATTAGGTCACTCACAGGGGAAGATCTTTTACAATATCGTTTGAAACATTCACACCAGTTTTCTAGTAATTATCATTTGGTCTATTATTTTTCCCATGAGGGTTAGAGCGTGAAGATAAAACACAGGCCAGATGATCAATAGGTTTTCAATTAAAACCCTTAAATAAATATAAAAACGTGCATATCATGTCTTGAAACATTCTCAGTATTTTCTCGCCTGATTTCGATCATCGTGAATATTCGTAAAATCGCTCTATTTTTCCTCCACAATAATTGTGCCTCAAACATTTCGAATCGTGACAGACTTTCCAGCTGCATCTGTTTTGACAGTACATAAAAATAAATAAATCGAATAAATAATAAAACTAGTCTAATTGCAGCTATAAAAATCAGTGTTGCTTTTTTCTTTTCTTTAGGAAAGTAATCCGAATTCAGTTCTGATTTTCATCACTGTATAAGGCTAATTTAAACAGCATATTGTTGCCTAAAATACACAAAATTACACAAAATCGTATCTGATTAATCCAAATTTTCCTGGGAGGACTGGCTGGCTGTCTGTCTCTAACTTTCTGAGAGTATCTCAAACAAGAGCACAGAAAAGAGTTATTCTGTTATTCTTAAAACTTATTTTTTAAAATAAAGTAATATAAAACACCTTCTGCTAATGTAGCGTTCTGAGTCGTCTAGATTAGAGTTCCACCACCTCCCAAAGTCCACTTTAACCACTGCTAATAAGCCTGCAATACCTACCCTTACTGAAAGAAAGTGCTTAACCGGTAAAATACATAATATATAACATTAATAAATAAATAAAAGATCCAACATTGTTTGGATGCATGTGTTAAAAACCTGGTTACAGCAAATGAAAAAATAATCTGTAGTTACAAATCACAAGCTCTGTTGATTTCATTGTCGCCCCCTCGACCAAAAGTGTCCCTTATGTTTCTGTTCTCAAGTTGGCATCCCTGTCTGTGGGTCTTTGAGAAAAACATAAAGTTGGAGCTTAGCTTAGCACCGATACAGAGGCGAGTTACAAACTCTACAGCATATTTAGTCCATTTCTCTGAGACACAAATGACACAGGATTATTCAAGCCAAATCTGTTGATGTATTTCTGTTTCCGACTGGGCACAGAATGAGATTTGAAACAGGAACATATTGAACCTGAATCTGCAGAGATTTAGTCAAATATCGGGAAAATTCAAAAACATTATTGTTGAATAATTATCATGATTTTGTCCAAGTTAAACAGGAGCCTGGTCTGACCTGGTCTGACCTGGTTTGGCCTCTTTTGGCCGTGAGTGTTTAAACAGTGTCTCGGTCACACCAGCCTCATGACACCGGTATGACCTACAAAGACAGGAAACACTTTACTGCATCCTATCAGTAAGTCGGCTCAAACTATTTTCATTTGTTCATTTAGTTTCACTTAAGGCGAGACGCTGCAGGTCAACACGGAAAAATAATAATGTAGAGACTTTCTGACATAAACGAGGGAAAATGTGCTGCACTTTTTCATACAAAATAAGGAAACTTTATTATATATTTTCAGCAACAAAAGGTAAATAATGGATCAAGTCTATAGTTTTAGTTACAGACATTTTTCATAAGAGTTTGGACCTTGTTTTTGAATACACTATAATCTGGAAAAAATCAAATTCAAGTTTATTTGGGTTCAAAGTGTAATAAACCAGGCCTTATTATAAATCTCAACCATCTTTTATCTTATGAATAATGACAAATAGCTCTGAGCACAACTCAAACTCCCGGTGTTATTTTTGGCCGTACAGTTTGGCAGCGCTCACACTGACAGGTTCGGAGCCACTGTTTGGACGAGGTTTAAGATTGTGAAATGAAACTGGACAAACCTGTAGCTTCTTACACTGTCACATCGGTCAGAACAAAAGGCCTGTCAAAACATTTACTTAGAAACAGAGCCCGACCTGGAGTTCAGCCAGGATTCACTAAAACTCAGGGGTGAGGAGAGTGTAGGGCCCCACGATCAGAGGGGGCAATATATCGTCTATAAGGAAATATCGAAATGCTGTTTGGAAGGTACGGACATTTACAATATAGAGTTTATCTCCAAGGACAAGAAATGTGGCAAAAAATGTGGGGAAATGGGGAGGAAATGGGGAAATTATGAAGAACTTATGAAGAAAAAATTGGTGGAACATGTGGGGAAAATGTCAAAGAGTTGGGGCAATGAATGGCAAAATATGGGGAAAGATACAGATAAAATTGAGGGGAAATTATTGCTAAATATCGGGAGAAAATGGGGAAAGAAATGGCAAAACATAAGGCAGAAAATGGCAAAATATTGGGGAAAACATGGAGAACATTATGGAACAAATGGCAAAATATGGAGGAAAAATATGGGGAAATAATAAGGTAATAAATAGAGAAGGGGAGATTTTGAAAACATGTGGGAAAACTACGAAGAACTTGGGGGGGGGGGGGGGGGGATGTGTGGAAAATGTCAAAGATTTTGGGTAATGGCAAAATATGGGGGGTAAATTGTGGGAAAAATAGGGAATGAATGGTCAAATATGGGGAAAAGTAAAAATGAGGGGGGAAATTGCAAAACATGGGGCAAAAAATGTGGGAAAATGGGGAGGAAATAAGGAGGGGGGGATTGGTGGAACATGTGGGAAAAATGGCAAAGAATTTGGGGGGAATGGCAAAATATGAGGGGTCAATTGGGGTAATGAATGGTAAAATATGGGAAAAAACATAGGGATAAAATTGAGGGAAAATTATTGCTAAATATCGGGAGAAAATGGGGAAAGAAATGGCAAAACATGGAGCCGGAAATGAGGGGGGGAAATGGCAAAATATTGGGGAAAACATGGAGAACATTATGGAATAAATGGCAAAATATGGAGGAAAAATACAGGGAAAACATAAGGAAATAAATAGAGAATAAGGTGGGGGGATTTTGAAAAAATTTGGGAAAATTATGAAGAACTTGGGGGGGGGAAATTCGTGGAAAATGTCAAAGATGTGGGTGAATGGCAAAATATGGGGAAAAGATACAGATAAAATTGAGGGAAAATTATTGCTAAGTATCGGGAGAAAATGGGGAAAGAAATGGCAAAACATGAGGCAGGAAATGGCAAAATATTGGGGAAAACATGGAGAACATTAGGGAATGATAAATATGGAGGAAAGATACGGGGGGAAATAAGGAAATAAATAGAGAATAAGTAGGGCCCCTCCCCTACTTATTGTCTATTTCCTTATTTTCCTTATTTTTGAAAAAAATGTGGGAAAATTACGAAGAACTTGGGGAAAAATTGAGGAAAAAAATTGGTGGAAAATGTCAAAGATTTGGGGAGAATGGCAAAATATGGGGGGGGGGGGGGGGGGGTAAATAGAGAATGAATGGTCAAATATGGGGAAAAGTAGGGATAAAAATGAGGGGAAGTTGCAAAACATGGGGCAAAAAATTGGGGAAAATGGCAAAGTATTAGGGGGGAAAATGTATAAAGTGTTTTTTCTGCTGCTCAGGACAAATATCTCTTTGAGCGAGTTAAATACATTTGCAAAAGTATCACTTCATCATAGTTATCCAGGACGTCCCCAAAAATATATTGACATTAATTTTTGTCAATATCGCACAAACTTACCGCACAATATCAAAAAAACATGTTATATACGATTCAAGTAACAGCTTCTCCGGTAAAATGTACTAAAATGAAAGTACTGAAGTATTCAAAGTAGAAGGTACAAATCTGTTTAACCTCTTGAAGAGCCTGAACCGAGCGCATTTTATGCAGGTCGGCTTTACCCAAATCTAAAAGCTTTTCGACTGGAGAGCAACAGTAACGCCTCATTTGAAAGCCAAGACCCACAAAAGGGATCCTAACTTTGTCGCCGCATTTTTTAAAGCGTTTTCGTTGTTTTGTCGCGTTTTTCAAGAAGCTTTTAGATTTGGGTAAAGCCAAACTGGAGAAAATATGCTTGGGGTTAAAAAGTGTTATGAAACATAGCTCCACCTACTGTTCATAGAGTGTGCATTATTAGGCTTTTAACGTGAACAAATTGACTTTTTTTTACTTTGGAGCCTTTATAGAAATGCATAGGTCAAAAGGATTAGATTTATCTTTCAAATGTAGTGGAGTAAAAGTAAAAACACAAACACTACTCAAGTAAAAGTACAGATCCTGAAAAGCTCTACTTAAGTACAGCACTGGAACCACTTTAGCTTTAAAGGGCAAAGCTCAAAGCTCAAGTGCAATTTACAAACAAGCAGGAAGTTCATTCACTCTTTAGCTGAGCCACAGAACTAATGCCTCCTCTTACCTTTAACCGAGGCTTCAGTGCGGCTTTCCCCAAATCTAAAAGATTCTTGACTGGAGCTTTCAACCTCTAGGCCAGAGTAACGCCTCATTTGAAAGCTAAGGCCTACAAAACTGATCGGAACTTTTTCTTAGTCGCATTTTTAAGTGTTTGTATTAGAGCTGGACGATTTTCCCCCATTTAAATAAAAAACTCGATTTACGATTCGATTGTTTTACCCCCATTTAAAACAAAATAACTGCGAACTATACATATATTTTAAATATATATATTTAATTAAAGTGAACCAACATAAACCAAATTGCAAATGCAAACCCTTTAACTAAAAAGTCACTATGCAACAAAGACAAGATCCAAATTATTTACACTGTATTTGGATTAAGCTAGGGCTGGGCGATATGGACCAAAAGTCATATCCCGATATATTTTGGTTGAATATCGATATATATATCCCAATATTTTTTCCGCAAAGTGAGAGCTGTGAAATATAATAAATCAAAGTCAAATACGAGTAGTTCTATCGAAAACTCACTATAAAATGTAAACATAAACACTGTATAACAAAGCTCCGTAAGGTGCATATTTAAATTTTAAAAAAGTCTCTATTTAAATAAAATAGGTCAATCTTTATCTGAGGGCAACATTTATATCTGAAGAGATCACAAAATAAAGTGCTCAGTTTAAGATAACTTTTTTTTTTAAATAAAATAAAATAAAAAATAAATATCTGACAACAACAAAAAAATCGGAAAAAACTAAATTTCTTAAAAAAAAAAAAAAAAAAAAAATATTTTTTTTTTAATCGAAAAAAAAAATCGATTTTTTGAAAATATGAAATGATTTGACCTACCAACTCCCGGCCTAGTTTGTGTCGTGTTTTTGTTTTGTTTTTTGTGGTGTTCTAGTCACTTTTTCCCATCGCATTTTTGTCACTTTTTTGTCGCCCTTTCATGGTTTTCTTGTTGAATTTTCATCACACTTTAGTCGTGTTTGTTGTCCCTTTTTTGGTCGCGTTATTGTTGCTTTTCCGGCACGTCTCTGTCGCGTTCTCGTATTTTTTAATAAATCGCTTTTTTGGCGCGCTTTGTCACTTTTTCCATCACTCTTTAGTCGTGTGTTTTTGTCATCATCTCGGTCACAGCCTTTCCTACAACACGTGGATACCAAACTTGTCAGTATTTATGGGGATTAAACCTTTGGGCTCAGTGTTAGAAGCTGAAAAGTCTCCATTGTGCCAAAGTGCCACGCCGTAAACGTCATAGTAACGATGAGGCAATCTCTCTGGCAGCGAGACACTGCCGCCTCCTCACGTCGCTCGCTGCATGTCGAGATTTGTTTGTGGTTTAATCGAACATTTGTTTGACATTCAGCTTCTGGTTTTTCCACTTCTGGAGAACTCCTTTTTTCCCCCGGCACAAGACGCAATGATTAAGACTCTACGGACAAGTCTGGCAAAGGTTCCCGGGCCTGTCCACATGAAACAAACACCGGCACAAAGTTAAACGTCTCATCTGCCACTAAAAAATACAAATAAATGCGTAACTAAAGTGTTAAGTGGCACAATCGTTAGATTAGATTAAGTCTTTGGACCCGTCCCAAACGCTAATACATCATAATTTAACTTTTGTGGATTGTTAGGTTGTTTCTCTTAACCTCATAAAAGTGCGTTTTCTCCAGATCGACTTTACCCAAATCTTGACTGGCGCTTACACCCTATAGACCAGAGAAACTCCTCATTGATCTTTTCCTTGTTTTATGTTTTCCTTGTAGTATGTTGTTGATGTCTGGAGATATTTTCTTCTTAAATTCATGCAGTTCTTATATTTGAAGAGTCTAGTGGCGCTAGGCTAGGGCAAGGCTAAAGCATTTCTATGGTATCAGTTAGCCTGCATTAAAAACAGTCTGACCCACTCCACAGTGCACCTGAGGTAAATCACTTATAACACCAGATTAACCATATAAATGTCTGTGTCGATAGAATAATTTTAACCATTTTGCATCTAAAATAACTTATATTTGAGCAGCATCAGCTTCGTGGCTGTAAGCTAACGCGGAGTGATCTGCGAGAAAATAGTCCCTCAAAATGCAGTAATTCATGTGATACAAGGTCAGCTATATTTAAAAAAATATTCTATTAACACAGACATTTATATGGTTAGTCTGGTGCCATAAGTGATTTGCCTCAGGTGCACTGTGGAGTGGGTCAGACTGTTTTTAATGCAGGCTAACTGATACCATAGACATGCTTTAGCCTTGCCCTAGCCTAGCGCCACTAGACTCTTCAAATATAAAAACTGCATGAATTTAAGAAAAAAATATCTCCAGACATCAACAACACTCTGGATAACTAGGAAATGAGGCCCTATGTCAAAAATCCCGAAATATCCCTTTAAGGAGGTTAAAAGCAGTGTCAGATGTTTTCGAATATCGTCACCTGGACTGGGTTGATTGTGTTTAAGGACAAAAGGTTTAAAAACTTCCTGAGAATCTGGCATAAAACTCTGATATCATGATAAACCTACTCAAAATGAATCCAAACAAACATTTCTATACCATATATAACGGCAATCGTCGAGCAGTGTGACTGAATTAATATATTTAATGATAAACAGAGCTTTACAAGTTGCCGAGCACTGCAATTCTAACCTCTCACTTAAAACATTACCAACCCTTATGTTTACTGACGGAGTCTACATCGAGGTGTATACAAGGACTTTCGAGTGATTCTCCTCCTGACACATCCACCTGTTATTAAGAGTGGTAACAACAACAAGGGGTCCTATGACAAGATTTAAAAGATACGTGCCATAAAAAATAAATGACTTTACCCTCATCAACCTTCTAGGAAATGTTGCATAGTCTATTCATTAAATTTCAAGTAAGAAAAGAGTCAGAACAAGCATATCTGACCTTGCAACAGCATAGAAGAGCAAAGGAAATGACAGGACTAACGTTATGTCAGTGTTTAAAGAAACAAATAAGGCTTTTCCAACATCATATCTAACAAAACTGCACGAATAACTAACTAAATCAAGCCAAATACAAACACATGATGACTATAAACCACACATATACATACAACACGTAAACCTATGTATTCCTAATAATGTACTACTACTTTTGCGGTTCGAATATGACATTTTACAGGGAAAACAGTGGACTTCAGTGTAATACAGGTCTCCAATGGGGAAGGCATGCAAATAAACAAGGGTCATTTGACTTTGAGGAAATGTGCGAATAAAAATGAACACACACAAAAAGGCCAGAATAATCCCTGTGACAAGTAAGGAACATGTAGTCGCCATAAACTGTGGTGTGGTCCTCCTGCTGTTTTCCAAGACACGCAAGAGGCATATGCCATTTTAGGCACGCAGCATTAACCGTAAAGGGGTTACGTTACACAGGACATGCATGACACGTTTACCCTCCAAAAAGAGCATAAATACTAAAGATATTTTCCAAAGCAATTAAGCACTTTCACAGTCCAATCTTTGCCTTATCCGTGTGCCACATCTGGTTAAGGTCAGCTGCAGGGATCGTGAGACCTGTCCATGTCGGGCCTCCGAGATTCAAAACTTGACAGCGCTTTAGCTTCGGTAACATTAGCCTAGCCGCGTTAGCTCCCGATTCACATAAACTACATCTAATTTAACGCCGCAGTGGGTAGACAGTTGACTTCTGAACACGTGCACGCTTCAAACGAGGCGTTGGGACATAACCGGTGTCAAGTCTGATTCTAAAAGTGCACGCTTTGCCGTGAAAGTACTATTTTTATGACCTAGCTTACGGCAATGCTAAGGCTATCGCGGGTTAGCTTTGCGATTAGCCACTAGATGCTAACCTGCTTTCAGAGCAACGGGTTTATTTGGGAAACACGATTAACATAAGCAGTCAGCGCACTTGTATTAGTCTCGGTTGATGTTAAACCATTGATTTTCATTCGTAAATCAAGTTTATAGGATATTTTAATATATGATTTCGTTTTTTCCGCCGCCATTCTGAATGAACTTTACTAAGAGACAAATGCATTCGCGGTGATAGTGGATACTCCATGATTATAAGTTCACTTTAGTAGCGAGAAAAGCAAATTAACGGCACCAAATCCCGATTTATGCGAAGTAAACTGGAAACTGGACGTAATACTGCTGAGTAGTAGGAGCAATTACATGGAAATATGCGAGGGCATGTCCCCTCGCTTACTACAGTCCATTATTTATGCAACACAAACAGTAGTAAAAGCTGTGCGTAAAAGGTGGTTCGCTTCGTGTGCCAGAGGAGCTGCGTTACCTGGGCTGGTTTGGGCGATCACCCATCATCCCAGGCAGATGTAAATCCAGGTGCTAGCAGTGCTAATGCTACAGGCTGACAGACAGACAGAGCAGGAGTCCCGAGCCGCAGCCGCCCTGTGTGGATGATGGTCCCAAATCCGCTCCGAGCGCACGGCCTTTCCCTGGATCCTCGCGGAGACGGAGGCGAGAGTCTGTACCCAAATGTTCGTAAAACTAAACTTATGATTACTCCAGCAGGGTGCAAACAGCCGATGTCTTTCCCAAAGCGGCGCAGCGGCCTGGAACAGCCAAACCCACGAGTAGCAGCAGTGGAATAATCCTCAAACTTCTTCCATAAATTACAGCAAATTGCGCGTAAATACAACGCTTGGACTGTCCTGTTTACATTCCTGTTGCCGATACTTCTGCGTTTCTTCTCTTGAGCCCCACTTTGGGAGTTTTCTTGGCTCGTTTTGGTTCGGGGCTGTTCTTTTCACCCTTTTGTCAACACTGTTGGGCAGAGACCATGGCACACAGACGCAGCGCAGCGTGCTGGACGCGGCGCACAGCGACGCGCGACGCTCAATGGCCGCCGGTGTTACGGAGAAATCTGAAACATGAAATTAGGCTATTAAAAATCAGACATGAGTCCAGAATAGACCCAGAATAATTGGTATAAAACTACATTTAAAGTGTGAAAACGATTTAGTATTTCAAAGTGGCATTATCACACAGAGAAATCAATCGTCAAAATGGTTCATTGTATAAATGACGGATAGAGGCAAACAATTTTAAACGGTTGCTGTGCAAACATGTTATGTCACTGGGAAACGAGTGAGTCAAACCGCTACGGAACTTTACCTCTATCTATGTCACATCCTGTCATGTTATCCATCTAAATAACTCATATTTTCAAAAGCATTAAAACCTGTCATATCACTTAAACACTTCAGTACAGAGCCAGGAAGGGACATGAATGAGATAAAAAAAAAAAAACCTGGGGTAGACTGACGGGATACATAATTATAGTTTTATTTCAGTGAAGCAGCGATTTTAATGAATAAATGTTGGGCATTAAAGTTATTTTTATTTGAATGTTTAAAGTGCATATGACTTGAAAATATGACTTATTTAGATGGATTACATCAGTTGCATAGTTATCTTTTTTTTTTCAGTGAAGCAGAAATTTTAATGAAGAAATGTTGGGAAGAAAAATTATTTTTATTTGAATTTTAAGCTGCTGACAGGAAGTGACATAAAAGAAGGTAACATTCCATAGCAGTTGACTCATTCATTTCCCACTGACTTAACATGGCTGCACAGCAAAAGTTTAAAATTATTTACCTTCTTCGATGTCACTTCCTGTCGGTGTGCAATAAGGAAGTGAAAACATAAACATCACAAAAATGGTCAAACTAAAGAAAACTGGGAATAATCTTTAGCAAAATCTTAAATATAATCGTGTTAACTGTGTTTTAGCAAAAATTGTGTCTAATGTGTCAGATGCACTTTAAGCTGCTGACAGGAAGTGACATAGATGATAATGGCTTACACTTGTATTGCGCTTTACAAGCCTGAACTGCCAAGTTTGTCAAAGTGCTACACTGTAGTCATTATTCATTCACACCATACTCGGTGGTGGTAAGCTACTGTTATAGCCACAGCTGCCCATGGGGTTTACTGACGGAAGCGAGGCAACCAGTCTGTGCCATCGGCCACTCACTCACTCTATTCATTCTGGCCTATTGTACATGTTTTTAGTGGTAGGGGAAACCGGAGTACCCGGAGGAAACCCACGCAGACACAGGGAGAACATGCAAACTCCACACAGAAAGGCCCCCTCTGGCTGGGGATGGAACCTGGACCTTCTAGCTGTGAAGCAATAGTGCTAACCGCTGTGCCACCGTGCCGCCCAATAAAGGTAAAGTTCCAGCAGTTTGACTCACTCATTTCCCATTGACTTAACATGGTTGCACGGCAACAGTTTAAAACGGTTTGCCTTCGTCTATGTCGCTTCCTCTCAGTGTCCAATAAGGAAGTGAAACTAAAAAAGCTGCTGGGTACATTGTTTAGCAAAATCTTAAATATATATATTTTTTGCCAAAATTGTGTCTTATGTGTCATATGCACTTTAACTATCTGCACCCGACTTATTAACTCGTCCCAACATAACTACCCCTTCTTTTTTATCTCACTCTTGTCCCTTCCTGAGCTCCGCACGTGTGTGTCTATTGGCTGTGATATTTATTCGTTACAAGTGTATGGCCTATTTATAAACAGCTACCCACCAGACCGACACAAACAGTGCTGCACATTTCACTCGGGACTCACATTATGCCACAACACCCACCGCTGCGATTGGCTGAAGGGAAATGTCAATCAGCGACGTGAAAGCACCGCCCCTGAGGTTCGTGGAGAGGTTGGTGGAGCGGCAGAGCAGAGGAGCGAGAGGTCGGGGTAAGAACGCGGAGAGAGTGCCCCAGTTTCAGGCTCTGGAGTCCTGCTATAAACCCCGTCCTCTGCTCTGGACCTGGTTTGGGGCCCTGACACCTCCGGGAGCGAGGAGGAGGTGACCGAGGAGGGAGAGGGGAAACCCGGGAGGAGGTGACAGGAGGCTCAGGCTGAGTGGAGGTTATGTAACAGCGACATAAGAGCGTTACGCGGAGCTCCAGAGCAGAGGCTGAAATCAAGAGTCCTGCTGCTGCTCTAATACAACATGAGTGTGTTTTGAAATTCAGATTGGCCTAATGTTTAGAAGTGCATATGACACATTAGACACAATTTTTGCTAAAACACAGTTAACGATTATATTTAAGATTTTGCTAAAGATTATGAGAATGAGGAGTTGTCGTCACGGCACAGAGCCCCCCGCCGATCCCCCCCTCGCCTCCATATTGGCTGCGCTCCGGCGGCAATACACATCGTTTACGTGTGTTGTTAACGCCGTAGTAGCGGAGGTTCTTGCTATTCCGCACTGTTTTACCATGCCTGGAAGTCACTGCTGCGTTAAAAACTGCTCCAATACCTCTCACGATAGATATGGAAAACGTAGGAACAATGGGACACAGTTTTTTAGGTTACAGAAACGGACACGGCATCGAGGAGCGCAAGTCTCACTCTGACCTGTCAAAACACGTTGGAAACGTTTGTGTACATTGAACCTCTCGTAACAATGTAGTGTTTACGAAACATGCACTTTATTACTTTGTCATTTTGGTCAAGAAGTGTCCGCTAAATGCAATGTAATGACAACACACTAAAACGCATGTGAAGAAAGTTACTTTTGCCAGTACAACGCTGTTTTCACCAGCGGGAGGCTTGTAGAGCCATGTCCTGCACCCAGACACAGCAGAAAGTCGTGTAACTTTCCAAAGACTTGTGGCTTTTAAACTCCTGCATCGTTAACTTACACCAAATAGAAGGTAGTTTACTATGTCCATGTTTGTGCACAGAGGTAAATGGTCCAGGTCTCCGCTGCAGGGAGCTCGTGTGTTGATGTTTTGAATGTCCGCAAGCTTCTCCAAATACCGCTGTTTTGCTCTTGGTATGAGCTTGTTCCTGTAAGGTCCCTTTTCTTTCGCCTTATCTCTTTGCATTGCTTTACTTTCTGTCTTTTCGTTGTCGTATCCGTAGATCCGTCTCTGTCTCGCCGAAAACGTAAATGCGCAAAATTTAAAGTGCTCTGAAATATGAGGAATGCGTGAAATTCCGGGGGCGTGCCCCCAACCCGCAGCCAATATGTCCGACAGGCTCAGAGCCCCCCCCAAATCACCCCAACTCGGCACGTGACTCCTCATTCTCAATACCCAGTTTCCTTTAGTCTGACCATTTTTGTGATGTTTATGTTTCACTTCCTTATTGGACACCGACAGGAAGTGACATCAAAGAAGGTAAACAATTTCAAACTGTTGCCGTGCAACCATGTTAAGTCGATGGGAAATGAATGAGTCAAAGGGCCTTTCCGAAACCGTTCCCTCCTCCCTTCCCCTCAGGCTTCAGTGAGGGCGCCTTCAGAGGTTCACTCATCAGAGAAATTCGAGCTGTGACTTTCAGACGCACTCTCCCTCACCCCCACGGACTGCACAGCCCATAATGTTGCAAAAATCACAAGTTCGACTGATCATACTTTTAAATGGAAAAAAAAAAGTTCCCTTATGAGTTTACAAAGTAATTCAGATTTAAATGTGTCGTATTTACATGATAGAATTTAGCTTCTTCAAACTCACAAGTGAGAACTTTTCCTCTCCAAATAAAATCATACTTTCTTTGTCATTAATAAATGTCTATGTGACGATAAAGTTGTTCAACTGATCACTTAGATGCTCCTAAATAAACACATAACTGAGGTTGTTTGGTGCGTGTTGCTCGTGGGACTGCTCTCCGGTGTAACACACACCTGTGAAGTCTGCATCGATGCTGACTCGCTGAGAAGGAGCTTTTCACCCACTTCCCTTCACTGAGTGCTCCGTTTCAGACAGAACTCCACTCCGCGGGCACAGCAAACTGAGTGTAGGGGTAAGGTGAGGGAGGAGGGAGCGGTTTCCGAAAGGCCCAAACTGCTATGGAATGTTTCCTTCTTTTATGTCACTTCCTGTCAGCAGCTTAAAAATTCAAATAAAAATAACTTTTCTGCCCAACATTTCTTCATTAAAATTTCTGCTTCACTGAAAACTATGCAACTGTTGAACTTGCAACTGATGTAATCCATCTAAATAAGTCATATTTTCAAGAGCATTAAAATCTGTCATATGCACTTTAAATTAACTTTATGTTGAATTTGAGTCACTTTGAACAAATCCAAGGTAAGAAAGAAATGCAACAAGCGGAAATCCCACTTGAAATCAGACAAATTAACTTTTACATTTAAAAATATTTCTGTTTTACTTCACAGAATTAAGAAAATGTGCTTGTTCCATTGGCAACAAGATGTTTTATCTTATCCAAGTCCAAACCTAACCTTATAGATTTAATCTCTTAATTCCAGAGACATTTATACTTTATTCTTTCTTGAGATGCAGCGTCTCATCTTCGAGGTACATGTACTTGAGTAACTTTTTGAAGAAATTGTACTTTTTAGAGCAGGATTATCATACAGTACCTTTTACTTCTACTTGAGTAAAATTATAATGAAGTATCTGTTACCTGAGTAAAAATAAATGTTACTTTTTCCACAGTAAGTAAATATTTAAGCGACAAATGCTTAATTTTGATCAGTAAAGTAAATGTAGATCGTCTCGTGCTTCTTGTTGTTTTCGGTATATAGCTTCACAAAGACGACCCCATTTCTGTGGGTCAGTCCTGGGCCACTGCTGTGTGTCGTGGAAAAGGAGTCACAAAAGACGACCGTTTGGATTTGACAGATTGTTTATGTGGAAAATCAAATAAACATCTTCAAACACATTTGTTCTTCATCAGTGACAGGATGAGCTGGTCAAAGACACACTTTCTAACACTGAGGTCAATGACTGTTTTCATAGCATTCAAATATAAATATCATTTCATTCATTCATATTATTACTGGATTTAAAAAAACGGTATGTCACTGATTTATCCAAGCACCAGGTTTACAATTCAGTAGTAGCTGGAACAAGTCAAGGCGAGACGCTGCAGGGAAATGAATTAAATATAGAGATATCAGTTTGAAACTTCTGCTGTAGATTACTGACAATCTCTCCTTGATTTTTTTGGTTCAGAGCTCCATGAATCAGCCAGGACATTCGTGCTACACATGGATACCAAACACGTCAGTGGGAAAGACCAGGAGCGCCGCCATGTTGAAGTTACTTCCTGGATAAATTTCCGGCTCAAAGCGAAAAAAACATCATAAAATGACTGCGTTTTCACCTGCAACGCCTCCACTTAACTCTTCAATATGTGAATAAAATCCTGACACGAGGACCACAGGAGCCTTAGAGGTTGGGTCTCGGTCACATGTGCTTCTTGTCTCGGTTGAACTTGTGTGTCTTGTGGGTCTGGACTTCAGCCTCATCACAGACTCGCTCTTCATCGGCCGCTTGCTCTGGACCTGCTCCTCTTCCTCCTCTGAACTCTGCTGCTGTCGGCTGCTCCCGACCGCCTGCTCCGGCCCTGGGGGAAAAAACCAACAGAGAAATGTCGTTCACATTCAAACATTTGGACGAGGGATACGACGATACGGATACCACATACTTGTACTCATTAATGTGGTCCGGAAACCAATACCACTTACTACACGCAAACACACAGGAAAATCCACACGGAGTTGTAGTAGTCCGGCTAATGCTAAAGGAGGCTAATTAACAGTGGTAATAAGTAACCATCTCAATACTAATATTGAATGAGTAACTTTGGACATGGGCTGTTCTGTCTCAGTGTGGACTTAGCCATCTCCATTTAACATCTTCATAAATCAACAAAGTGACAGTGAATGTCTCCATTATGAGATCAATAAAGGCTCATCTTATCTTATCTCCAGACCCAAGAAACAAATCACATCATTAATCCTTAGAAAATAATGATAATATGGAATTATATGCAATAAAAATAAAATAAAAATGAATGAAAAATAAATAAAAGAGCATATGTTCAATCCAGTCTACTGTGCAAAGGTCAGTCTATAAACCGTCTATACACTTTAAAAAGTCAGAGTGTTCCAGCTGCATAAACTCGTATGTAAACAAAACGGCTAATGCTACAACAGCTAAAAAGATATCGACATTACATGAATGGTTTTAAGATACATAACGTTACATTGAAGGCTGTGACCAACAGTTCACATCACTAATATATTGATTTTGTCAAAGTTTTATCACTATTGTTACTGTCTTCATCTTTTATCCGAACTCTGAGCACTGTGGACATCTCTGAGTTTACAAGTTGTAATTACAGCTTTGAGCCTTGTTCAAGTGGATTGTCGGAAATTTACCAGTTGCCTGGAAAATGTTTGCTAATACGTTTGTTAAGTGTGACGTCACGACTTCCGCTTCCGGGTCCTGGCAGACGGGCAAAATATGCGAGAAAAAAACATAAACATCTCCATCAATATTTCTGAAACTCCACAGAGAGTTACTGAAGCTACTTATTTCTCAGACTCATTAGCCAAAAATGCCGCACCTACTGCTAAAAAAGTAATATTTACTAAAGTCGCTACTTCCGGGTTTAGCGGAGCCGTTAGCATTTTTCTCTGCTAACCCGGATGTAGCGATTTGGGTAAATATGACTTTTATAGCAGTAGCAGCACTTTTGGCTAATGGGCCTGATAAATAAGTCTGTTCAGTAACTCTCTGCTGAGTTTCAGAAATATTGATTGTGGTATTAAAGAGTTTTTTGTAGTTTCTCGCACATCTGCGGACCCGGAAGTAGAGCTGTGACGTCACCACTTAACAAACGTATACCTGCAAACATGGCGGATCTCCAAGGTAACAGTGAATCTATAACACTCCCTCCTGAACTCTATTGTATATGTTACTGCATAATACAAACGTTCACCACCACCGAGTATGAAGGGAATGGAAAAGAACTCAAGAACTCAAACTTGAAAATCCCAAATCAAGTGTAAGCCATTATTATTATTACAGTATTGATTCAACAGGACAGCCTTAGAAGAGCCTTAGATGGACTTTTCAAACTTTAAAGACTGAAATCTGACAAACCTGAGTGCACGGTGTAGAACATTAAACAAAGTCTAGTGTTTGTTCCCACCTGGCCCTGAGCCCGTCTCCTCGCGGCTCCAGCGCAGCAGCTGCACGTCCTCTCCTCCCGTGAACAGACTCAGACTCTGGGAATCGAAGCCGAAGCATCGCACGGTGGCCGTGTGTCCGGAGGTTAGCGTCCGGACCGGGCTGAGCCCCGCCCTGTCGCAGGTGAACAGATGGACGTCTCCCCCGCCGCTGCCTCCCACCACCAACACCTGCCCCTCGGAGTCTAACCAGCAACCGCCGATCAGGTAATCCAGCGCAGAGCCGGCCTGAGGAGAGACACAGGCTTTTTATTTAAGGCCAGACGCTGCAGGTGAATGAGGAAAGATAATTTAGAGATATCAAAACTTTTGCTGTAGATTACTGACATAACTATGAGGACAAAATGGGTCATTTTACGTTTTCATTTAAATATAAACTGATATTTTCGTTGAAGAAATCTAAATAATTGATAGAGCCAGGTTTAAATCTATAGTTTTATTTTGTGACACATTAGTAACAAAGATTTGCTCAAAGGGATTTTGGATCTTGGTGATTTTTGAACAAGTAATAAGTGAAAAAGTTTGTAAAGCTAAGAATTATATATTAAAAATTCCCTTAAAACTGAAAAATGAGTCCGAGTCTGTAAAGTGTAGAGTCTTATGGAGCGACTAAAGTGCAGATGTTGTTAAAGTTTAGTCCCTTTGTCTGCACATGCGTCTTTAGCCCCTGCTGTCTCCCACAAAGGAAATGACCATATGTGGATTCCAGCGACATCTCGGTCACAGCCTTTCGTGCTACACGTGGATACTAGGGCTGGGCGATATATCGATATTTAAGATATATCGGTACATTTTTGAATGAGATATGGAATTAGACCATATCGCGTATATCGGGATATTTCAAATTCAGATAAGTTATTAAGTTAACAAAAAGAAACGGGTCATCTCAAGCTGATTTAAAAAAAAAAGAAAAGTGTATCTTATTTTTAAATTGAGCCCTTTGTTTTGTGATCTCTTTATATATAAATGCTGCCCTCATTTCAGCATTGAAAAATACCTCATAAATGCACAAACAAACGTGAGCTTTGCTGTGAGCGGCTCAGCTCCTAAGGCATGACTGTAACTTTACCAGGAGCGGGTACGTCTCCAGCTCGTCTCCATGGAGATGTGACTAAAGGCAGCAGATTTTGAGTTTAAACAGGTTAAGTTCTCATTCAAATCCATTGATTACCGACTGCAGTAATGTGTCGAGATGGTCATTAGGAGCATGTTTTTTACTGATGGCAACAGTATAGTCCACAATGTTACGCAGTGTCCCTTTAAATGTGCACCTTACAGAGCTTTGTTATACAGTGTTTATGTTTACAGAGCTTTTAATAAAACTACTCGTATTTGGCTTTGACTTTGACTAAACATTTCATTTCACAGCTCTCACTTTACAGAAATTATATCGGGATATATATCGTTTATCGATACTCAACCTAAATATATCGGGATATGACTTTTGGTCCATATCGCCCAGCCCTAGTGGATACATGTCAGTATTTGTGAATGAATAAGTGTGGGAAAGACCAGGCAGCGCCGCGCTTGTGTAATGATACTCAACTAAACATCAGAAAATAAGCATCGTAAAGGGAGAGTTTGGTCTATTTTTTACTCTGACATTAAAACTATGACGTTGAGGGATAAAACTAGCTCTGGTTGACTCCTGCAGCATCTCCTCTGCCGTACTCGGGCTCTCTCCTTACAGTGCTAACCCCTCTGCCGTACTCAGGCTCTCTCCTTACAGGCTAACCCCTCTGCCGTACTCACGCTGCCTTGTCCCTCCGCGACTCGTGCGTCCCGTGTGCTGTAAACCGTCAGCTCGTCCTCCGTGTCCAGGCTCTTCAGGTCCCAGAGCCGCAGCCCCTCGTCGTGACTCACGCACAGCAGCCGCTCCAGCCCCAGCCAGCAGAGGGCGCTCACGGACGACTCGCTGTTGCACGTGCCGACCAGCGCCTCGTCCTCCGCGCCTTCGCTCAGATCGAACACGTTCACCAGGCCGTCCGTGGAGCCGGACGCCAACCTGAGGGTCACACCAGATTTTGGATTTGTTTCATTTCTTACTCTGACTTTAAAGAGGGGGTATTATGCTTTTTCAATCCCATAGCACCAGTCTATAGCATACTACAATGATGACGTAACCTTCTGTTGGTCTGTATATGCAGTAAATTAAAATAACTGCCTTGAATAAAATTGCTCTCTCAAAATGGCTGTACTGAACGTCTTGAAATAGGCCTCTGTCTCTTTAAGAAGCTTTCCGACACGCCCCTTCAGCACACTGCTGTGGCATCTAAACAACACTACTGTGCGGGGAGGGGCTCTGCTGAGCTGAGGAGCAGTGGTTGGTGGCTTGGCTGGTGACGAAAGGTCCAGAGGCGTCTCCAGGAGGTGGGGGCGTTCCTAGGAGGACTGAGGCATAGCTACACCTAAAATGGCTGCCATCTAAGTTTTACTGATTACTCAAAAATATGTGAATGAGCCAAGGCAACACTCCAGGCATGTGTTTAATGAGGGATTAACATAATAACATGATATAAAGCTTGAAAAAGTCGATTTTACATAATACCTCTTTAAAACTAAAATGTTGAGGAGAAAACTCGTGTATGTTTTCTGCCTTAATAGATAAAGAATGTAAAGTAAAAATGTCATATTGAAATACATGTACCTGTCCTTATCTGTGGGATGGAAGCGCACCTGTGTGATGTCATCAGAGTGCGACTCGGAGTAGACGCCTAACAAGACTCCGCCCGGTTTCCTCACGTCCCAAAACACCAGAAAACTGTCCTCGCCGTTGACCTGCTCCGTCCCGCCGCACAAAAGCGAATCGCTGCAGCTCAAGTCGAAACTGGAGAAGCAATGGCTCGCGTCGCTTTTAAAAACCTGCGCCTGTTTGGTCTCGGGGCTGCGAGCGTCCCACAGCCGCACCGTCCCGTCCAGAGAGGCGGAGTAGAAGCTGCTGACGGATCGATGGGCGAATCTGACGGCGGATACGGGGCCCGTGTGGCCGGCGAGCGTGCGCAGCCGCCGCAGACTCCGCTTGTCGTGGAGGCGGAGGGTGAAGTCGGAGCAGGCCACGGCCACGGCGTCGCCAGGAGGGGCGCCGCGCACAGGTCCAGGAGGTAGGCGGGGTCGGAGGGGGCGCAGCGGCTGGAGACGGAGAGAGAGGAGAGTCTGCGCTCCAGAGCCTCCATCGGGAACACGCTGCGGGAGAGCAGAGGCGGTGTTGGAGGATCGCTTGTGTCAGGTGCCCTTCCATTCTACCACACACAACCAAGGAGGAGGGAGAGTGGGGAAACTGAATCTCTTAACCCGAACCCGAACCGAGCACATTTTCTCCCGTTTGTCATTTCCTCAATCTAAAAGCTTCTCGAAAATAGCAACAAAAAACGAGACAATAACGAGGAATGAAACGACATTAAAAATGACCAAAAAAAAGCCATGCAAAAAGTGGCAAAAATGTGACAAATAAAGTCAAAACAATGACGACAACACTGCTGTTCCTCAAAATTTAAAAGAAAAAAAATGGGGGGGAAAATTGTGGGGGAAAAATGCATCTTTACATGTTTGGGGAGAAAGAAATACAATAAAAAAAATTCTAAACAAACAAAATTTAGGAAAGAAAATGGAAAATTATAGGGGAAATTTAGGGATTTTTTGGTTGAAAAAAATATATGAAAAAAATTTATTAAAAATTGGGGAAAAAATAGCAAAAACTTTGAGGGTGCTTTTTAACCTCTTGTAGTTAACAATAGGGCGACAGTGGCGCAGTCGGTAGAGCAGCTCGTCTCATGATCAGAAGGGCGGGGGTTCGAATCCCACCTCCTGAAGGTGTGCACTGTTATTGTTTCCTTGGGCAAGACACTTCACCCAGCTTGCCTCCAGTGTCTGCGTACTAGGGCTGAACGATATGGACAAAATTTCATATCTCGATAATCATGCCAGATAACTATGGGTTAGATGAAAACTAAAATGTTTTCTGACAAATAAAATCATAATGCAGTTTTATTGAAAATCTATATCATTTATATCTTGCTTTTTCGATTTTAATATTTTGAATGTTCATATCTCGATATAAATACGATAACGATATATTTTTCTTTTGCGATATTGATATCTTGAATGTTCATATCTCCTAATGATGGTGGAAAAGAGCTGTATAAATTTAGACCATTTAAAGGAAGTTTCTTGGTTGTTTATTCTCAAACAAATGATACAAATGCGAAAGAAAGTATCGTTCAGGTATCGGTTAAAAAAAATGTAACGGTGCCCAGCCAGATTGTTTCTTATGGACCCGACCCCCGGGGAAAATTACACCATGTTCTCTAATTATCATACAAAGTGGGATTTTTTATGGCTTTTTTTGTGTGTCTGACCAGTTCAAATCATGTAAAGATCAAATCTATAATCTAACATTATTTTAAAATTATAATGGATGGTTCAACTTAACCCCACTCTCCCCTACTGCCAATTATAACCAAGCTACTACTCCATAGAAATGAAGCAAAGAACAACGAGACGTTTCAATATAAAGATAACGTATAACTATTATTCATGTAATCCATAAAGTGGCGCTAAGTCTTACATTTTCCGCTCATAAAAGCTTAAAAATTACATCCGTCTTCACTGGGACGTCTCCGCCAGCTTCTGTTTTTGTTACACATCTGATAAAAGTCGAAAATGATCCACATATTCTTCTAAAATCCTCATGTCACGTTTGTTTTTGAGGGAAACTCGCGTGGAGGAAGTGGCCCGTGACGCGGTGTTTACAGTCCGTGAAGAAACGCGGGTCATTGAGAGAAAGGTTCCGCCCTAAACAGTCGCTGAAAAATAATAAGGCCGTTCATTAATTAATTAAATGCGATCAAATAAATGTATGCGTATTTTTGCATGTAGTCGTGGAATATTATCGTGAAAGTACTCATTTATGGAGTTGAAACGGTCACCTATCTCTTCTCCAGTAGAGGGAGATAGAGTGCTGCGAATAATACAGGACTTTATTTTCATTCCAGTGGTTAAGTGAGCATAAATCAAAATACAATACACCAAAAAACGCAATCTCTGCATATTAACCCAGTTTGGACCTCTAACACTTTATTTTGACAGGGTTTATACAGGAAGTAAGTACATTTTAATGCCTTGAATGGCCAATAGTGTATGTTCTATGCCACAAATACAACAAATCTATCCATTGAAAGTTTCTTAAGACTTGCAAAAGGACATTTGACATGTTGGGCCACTCTAAAGTAAAATGTCAGCACAACATGCAGTTGAATGAGTTTTGTACCATAATTATAGTATTTTCAATCCATTTAGATTAAAAGGTTAATCATGTTCATGCTTAAGAGTAGGGCTGGGGAAAAATCGATTTGATTTAAAAAGAGTTGGTAGTCAGTTTTATTTTAGCTCTCTGCCCTCTGCTTAGAGGAATAAGGTCCTGTTGTACAAATGTGCCTCAGTTACCTCAGGATTTTTGTTGTTTTATTAGCTTAATCCAAATACAGTATAATTTGGATGTTCAACAATCTTTGTTGCTGCATAGTGACTTTTTAGTTAGAGAAAGGGTTTGCCTTTGCAATTTTGTTTTTGTCGGTTCACTTTAATTAAATACTATAAATATATTTATAGTTCACAGTTATTTTGTTTTAAATGGGGGGGGGGGGGAGGAAATCGAATCGAATCGTAAATCGAGTTTTTACTTAAAAAAAAAATCACCCAGCTCTACTTAAGAGTTAATCGTATCTCTTCGATAAGTTGATATCGTTTATCGTGATATTTTTCTGCCTCAATGTATCAAACTTCCAATGTTGCCATCGTGACAGACCCAAAGTAAAGAAAAACTCAACAAACCATTTCAAAAACGTTCTCTTTTTTTTTTACAATCATTATTACACATCTTTATTTTCTCCTGAGATCAGAACAAATAAAACACAAGGATCTAACAAACCGAGTTACTACAGTGTCAAGGAATCAAAATGTACAAACATTTCCGAACATATGTGCCATAAAGAGTCCGTTTCTCTCAATAAAACGCTGAAATCCTTTGGAACAGAAGTTTTACAAGTCGACGGGTTTATACCGATCTGAAAGAGGCATAAACGTAGAAAAAGTTCTCATAGTTTTGACGTTTCTAAGGTTTCTTGGTGTCAGTGAAAATGTACAGTAGGTAACATTGCATCTGAATTATTTTGAACAAGGCAGAAGAGAAATGCTTCGCAAAGTGGTTGTTTCCTTATAAATATTTAAGGCAGCGTTAAATGCACTTTGAGAATGTTTTCCGAGGTTTTGTGCAAAAGGCAGTGGGTTTCTCAGTGGTTTAAAAATGTGGTTCTTCTCCCAAAAGTACAAAAATTAACAGTCACGTTTCCACCACTCAGTGCATTATTTATCCATCGACCTATACATGCATTTTCAATGACATTACGCATAGTTCCGGCGGCCATTTTGAGCACCAAAGTAGAATTATGCAGTACTACAACATGTAACCATCTCTCAACTCAGGATGAAAATGAAAGACGACTGATTGACAGTGGTATTTTTATGTTCTCGTAATCATTGCTCATGAAGAGAACAGTTAAAACACGACCCCAGAGACACACGTTTATGTGATATAAGCAGAAAATGTGGCACAGACGTAGCAGCTCTGTCTGTCGAGCTACAGCAGGATTTACTAAAGATCTGCTTCACTCTGAAGACTAAATTAACTCAAAGAGGAAACAGAAAACCTTTCTCTGTGAGTTTTACAGTGTGTCATGTCAACAGAGTCTCAGTCTGAGTCAGTGTTTAAGCTGCTTAAGACGTTAGCATGCTACCGGTTAGCAACTGTCAACCAACTGTCAATGGCTTCAACACGATAAACACATGTGTGGCTCAGATCTATGAACACTGAGGAAATACTACAGTAACCTGACCTCTGTCACTTGTTGTATCCAAGGATATATGTTTGTGGTTCAGGGCTTTCTCTTGGAGAGGTCAGAGCTGAGCTGTTAAAGCTAAATGCTAACTGGTAGCATGCTAACGTCTTGAGCAGCTTAAACACTGACTCACTTATTTCTTCACATAAATGTGCGTCTCTGGGGCCTTGTTTTTACTGTTATCTTCATGAGCAATGATTACGTGGACATGCGTTGAGATATTGTTACATGTTATAGTACTGCATAATTCTACTTCGGTATTCAAAATGGCCGCCATAACAACAAAAGTCACATAACTGAAAAACATGTATTGCAAGACTTTTTTTTTCAACAGGGCCAGTTCAAGCTTTATTTGTGTCCTGTGCAAGATACTTTTTTGGGGCCCCCTTAGTTCCCGTTTGGACATTTCTTTCCAAAATTGTGTCTCTCGCATTGAGTTGTATCGGCCCCTGGTCCAACTTAAATGATCACAAAATTGAAGGTCGTCAACGCAACCTATTGACTGAAAATACCAGCAAAACCTACACCTGAATGTGTTTTGGACCACAATTCTGTCATTTTTGTGAATTCCTAGGGTAAAAAAAAAGCAAGTTATTCCACAATGTTGATGCCTGCTGGAAACAAATGTAATGCTTTTTAGTCACACCTAAAGCTGAGCACAGACTACATGATTTTCTTTGTAGGAGGAAAAACTGACCCCAGATCAGCAAAGACAGGCCTCTGTTTGTGAGTGTCCCGATTGGTCAACAGTGTCATGTGATCAGTGTCGGCATAAACACAGCTCAGTGCTAAACTTGTTTATATTACTGTCAAATGGCGATAAAAGTCGGCGGCATGAAGCGTATTTCAGTGGATTTAATAAGACATCGAGACGAAGGAGAGAAGCAGCTGAATAGTTTGACTCCGCTAAACTCTGTGGTTGAAAAGGTGGTTCTTTTAGTGATATTATGTGTTTGGTGTGGTCTGCATGAGGCTGAGAAATGAAAAGGGAGGAGCAACGGTGTTTTTCTGTGTGTATTCCACTCTGTCATTGGCCGCTGCCTTCTGTGTGGTCACCTTTGGGACGGTAAAATCCCCCACGCAAAAATCAATCAAGTTTGATTTTCTGTGACTGAGGTTTTGTTTCTGCTCCACATTACACGATTCGAACGGGACCCCAGTCTTGATCCCCCCCCACACTACGAGACAATTCTCTGCGACTGCCCTCGACTCCTCACGACTAAGGCCGGATTTATGCAGGGGCTTACAGGGGCTAAGTCCAGGGGCCCAGCAGGCTGAAGGGCCCATGGCCATAAGGAGATAAGGAGAGAATTCCCTCCCTTTGCAGACTCCCTCAGATGATTTTGTACCCGAGACTAAACCAGGTGTGAGCCATTTTCATTGAGTTGACACTGGGAAAAAATATGTACCTATTGGTCTGTTAAAATGCCTTAGAATGCACCAAATTGCACCATTAACATAAAAAAAAAAAAAACACCTCTGTGGGAGGACCCCCAGACCCCCTTTTAAATGTGCCCCTCCCCAGTCTGGCAGTAGCAAAGGTTCTTCCGCGAGGGTCAGAGCTCAAATTGGGGTCATTATGTTAAACTGTTTTTTCACCATTTAAAAAAAAATCTTTTTAAACTAGTACTATGTTTAAGATGTTCAAATTTAAACATTTTATTCATTTATCCTTTCATTGTAGAGAGAGAGAAATCAGACAGACAGACAGTATATGAGAGGCCCTGCTTAAACTTTAGCCCCGGGGCCCATTTTACTTAAATCCAGCCCTGCTCACGACTCGGGAAAGACTCACCGCGACTGAGGATTAGAGCAAAATCAGGCAAAAAAATAAAGAAATAACAGTGTAGCGTGTGCTCAGCTCAAGGCACTTTTTCCCCCCACAATTCACAATTCATTTAATAACCTTTAATGATGAAACCAGTGTGGATTTGAAGCTCAAGTTTGGTGGAAATCACACTTTTTCAATTCCGTTTTCTAAAACTACAAACGGAAAGATTTCAGGACCAAAGACATTCCTCTGGAGGTTTAGAACAGTCGAAGCTAAACTCTCGAACACAGTGGCAGTGACGGTCTCTGCTAGAAAAGACGATTCTCATCAACGGACAGTGCAACAGGGACGTGAAAAATCCCAACAATTAAAATAACAACCTTTATCCCCATAACTTTAGCGCTAACAGGTGGTGGAAAACTTCTAGAACAGCATTTTGGACTCGTTTTTTGCGCTGAAGATAACAGATTGAAATGCAGGTGAAGTGGTTCTCTCCCAGAGCAGTGCATTGTGGTTCCTGTAGTTTTTCTTCTCTCAGAGCTGCTGCTGCTTATTGAAGACGATAAAGGCATTCTGGGAGCTGTCTGTGACGCTGCGTTCACGAGTTCTCGGAAACGTAAGACTCTGGGAAACGGCCTTGAACTTCAGAGTGTAATCTTTATGTGTTTCCAAGCGTGTAACAAGACGACTGTGAGTTTTGTAACAATGAAAATGAGATGTGTGTCACTTCTGAGGCAAACGCAGTGTCTGAATGTCCACTCTCGCTCCTCACGCCTCTTCACTATTTATCTATTTTTTACAAATTTGTTTCTGCGAACCAAAAAGCTGACTATTGCTGGGTTTAATTATTGATTTGAATAGATTTTCCTTTGAAAAAAAAATTGATCCTTTTAATACGAATTTTTAATGCCATGAGACATTTTTGTTTTGTTCAGGTCATGTTAAATAAAAAGCACATGATTAATGTAACATTGGGTTCAATTCTTAAAGGGATATTTCAGGATTTTTGACATTAAGTAGGAAATTCATGCAGTTCTTATATTTGAAGAGTCTAGTGGCGCTAGGCTAGGGCAAGGCTAACGCATTTCTATGGTATCAGTTAGCCTGCATTAAAAACAGTCTGACCCACTCCACAGTGCACCTGAGGTAAATCACTTATAACGCCAGACTAACCATATAAATGTCTGTGTTAATAGAATAATGTTTGAAATATAACTGACCTTGTATCACATGAATTACCGCATTTTGAGGGACTATTTCTCGCAGATCACTCCGCCACTGTGTTAGCTTACAGCCACGAAGCTGATGCTGCTCAATGTAAGTTATTTTAAATGCAAAATGGTTAAAATTACTCTATTAACACAGACATTTATATGGTTAGTCTGGTGTTATAAGTGATTTACCTCAGGTGCACTGTGGAGTGGGTCAGACTGTTTTTAATGCAGGCTAACTGATACCATAGAAATGCTCTAGCCTTGCCCTAGCCTAGCGCCACTAGACTCTTCAAATATAAGAACTGCATGAATTTAAGAAAAAATATCTCCAGACATCAACAACACTCTGGATAACTAGGAAATGAGGCCCAATGTCAAAAATCCTGAAATATCCCTTTAATGTAAATATTCATATTTTACTAATTGACTTTAATCTACCAAGCTAAGGATTTTACTTTGGTAGTAGCTTAACTTTGTCTCGATCGCATTCTGGTATCGTTAAACAGCACCCAGCCCTAATATCTGTGGTTAAATGTTAGTCAGATAAGTTGGACAATAAGAGAACTGCCAACTGTTTGCCTGATTGGGCGGCGTCAAACATTAACTGCTCAACCCAAGATAAGTTGACAAAGTGAGCACATTTTCACTGCAATGCGTTATTCATATAAAGAACACAACACACGATTAAAGCAGCCATTTTGAAATCATTCGTGTGGAGTCGAGTTCTCCCCCTGACCATCGCAATGCATTTTGAGAGAGCACTACTTTTTCCCCTCTGGACATTCAGACACGTATTAGATCTGTAATTTAACACAAAATAAGAGCTTTCTGAATGTTTTCTCAATGGCAAGACAAAAGTATAAATCCTTGTTATTAATTTATGTTAATATCGCCGCCACAATCAAAATCACTGAGGTTTCCAACTGACTGAGGGCGACTCATTTTTGGCAAAAACAACCCAAAACAAAGAGATGTTGGATTAAAAATGTGCCAAAGTTCAGTTTATGTCATACATTTCCTAAAGTAGTTCCATTTCTAGCCTTGTTTTGGTCCTGATTTGGTATTTTTTTGTCTTATTTTGACACAAATTGTCGGATCAAGTTTTTCCAGACATTTTCTTTCATAACTCGAGCCGTTTAACGCAGAGACTCGGAGTTTCCGTGAGCGCATGAACGCAGCATTAACAGCTCGGCAGCAGTGCATCATGGCGTTGTAGTCCCGCCCAGCAGCAGTGCATTGTGGGCATTGTAGTCTGGCCCAGCAGCAGTGCATTGTGGTGCTATAGTCTCGCTCACAGCTGCACGTAGCTGAAGAGCAGCGGCACGAGGAAGAGCACGTTGAAGCCCACCGTGCTGTAGACGATGTACCGATACGGCAGCTCGATGTGCATGTTCTGCCGCGCCTGCCGCACGTCGCCCCTGCTGTCGAAGGGAAGACGCGGCACAGAGACGACAGCGTGAGCGCCTTCATCACCGCGCGGGTCAGCACCAGCACGGCTACGCCTGCGGGACAAGGACAGAGAGGGTAACGCAGGAGTAAAGTAAGAGTAAAGACTCAAGCTTCACAGTTAGAGAACAGTGCATTCATTAAAGACGTGTCTGTTGTTCAAAAGTCAGATGCCCTGAGACAGAAGCTGTTCAGAAGAGAGTCGTCGTGCAAACCGTGAATTAGAAGAGTGTGGACGATATTGGCCACTATATAGGCCAATATTTTAAGTATTTTTTTTATTTTTTATCTCTCAAATAGCCTATAGTTAAATATGTATTATTACAGTAAAGGCTTCAATAATAGAAATATCTAATAGAGGTCACACGATGTGAGTTTTTCCAAGGCTGATTATTGGGGATTTTGATTGGCCGATGCCGATATGCACCAATGATATTTTTAAAATTAAATCAGTCTGCTATTATTGTAGCTTCCATGAATAAATGTGGAGTATATTATGTTTTATTCAAGCACTTTGATACAAAGTAATGCTATATGGGCTGTAATGATGATGGTGAATAACAGTAATACCAACATGGTAATAAAATAGGTTTAGGAAACAAAATTATTCACTTGTTATAAAGTGTAATATACTGTGAAGGTTGACTTAATGTAATGCATTGTTGCATTTGTTGTAAATATGTAACAAACTTAATCGTTTAGTAAGACAATAAGAACTAAACATTGTTATTGTTGCAACCACATTATTATTTAAGTATATAAACGGGGGTGGGAGTCAATAAGCTTGTCTTCTTCCCTCTCCTTTTCGAGCTAGAATGTTAATAATTTTATTTTTTTAATTTTATTTTTTCTGGCTTTTGTGCCTGTGTTGTGTAGCTCGAAATAAAAATATCAATCAATCAATCAATCAATCAATCAATCAAATTGGCCATAATCTAAACGCGTCAGTGTTGAACTGCACAGGGGGCGCTAGAGGTGCACCGATCTGATCACGGCCTAATTTTGTGATCGGTGAAATGCGCCGATCAGACGTAGATTTCACAGACTTTCTTACAGTAGATGATCTGGTGTTATAGCGCCGCTCTAAACAGAATTTTAAATGTAATTCGTGGCTACACAACAGCTCTGGATGTTCTGCTCCGCTGTATCCCTCTGCGCCTGGCGGTTCTACTCGTTTCCAGACTGCAGAGTAACTAAACAAAACAACCACGGAGCTAGAGCTAACCCGCTACCGCTACGCTTTAAGACAAAAGCATAATAAAGGTTCGTGACCATAACATATCAGCGTATGGACGTCTAACAGGAGGTGAAGGAGACGATGTGCCATTATTTACATTTGCAACAACCGCACGACTTCACATGTTTGTAGGTGATACAAACGGGATATTTATCACAAAACCGTGAAACGCATGTGTAACTACAATCAGCGGCAGGGGTCATTGTCCTGTAATATTTCGCTAAGAAAATGTGCTCTTTAGTGCTGAAGTGTCACTAAATGGCTGCAAGTCAAAAGAGAAAGTAAAACGTGTATGTGTTTGGCACCGTCACCGTCTCCTTGTGGAAGTTTTCTTCCCTTTCTTCAAATATTGTCCAAAGTTACAGCCCAAAACCAAAATGATGCTCCTGATTCCACGGTGTTTAGGCCGAGAGCTCCACCGGCCTCCCCACTACCATCCATAACATCTGATCTGAAGCAACTACGAGTCGCAAAGTAAGACAGCCAGGGATTTGATTGGCCGAAAGAACACGCACTATAAAAAATAGTTTACTGTAAACTATAAAAAAGATGAACATGAGGGAAATTCTGTAAAAGTTATAAAATAATAGGCGATAAACCAATAGCCTACACCCTACAGCATAATAATATCATAAATAATAAATAATAATAATAAAGTTGGAGGTTAAATGTAGAGAATTCTAGCTAGTAGGCTATACGATATTCAAATATAAATATTGAAAATAAATTCACCCAATAAAACACTTCACATTGAAAAGCCCAGTATTGTCACTGTTAAATTATGAATCATAATAATCAATTACAACCATGTGATCGGATCGGCAATGATCAGTATCGGTGATCGGTGTCAAAAATCCTGATCGGTGCACCTCTAGGGGGCGCTGTACATTCATGTTCAGTAGGTACGTCAGAGGAGCTTGTTTGAAAGACAAAAACCAGTAGATTATAGGGGTGTGAACGGTTACAAAAAATGGTAACCGGTTAACCGAAAAATTGTAACCGGTTAACCGGTTAACCGTTTGTTTAAGAAGTGGACCGCAGTTGCGCTATACCAGGGGTCGACCCGCGGCTCTAGAGCCGCGGTCGCCTCTTTACACTATAAACCTGCAGGCGCGGAGCCGCTGCAGATACACGCACCACTTGCACTTCATCCCAAACGTCTGTTTTAGGATCCGCGCTACACGTTGCAATGAGTCCATCTAAATCTGTTCTCTTTATTTACGCTTATACGTGCAGCTGCTACGTTTTTAGGAACCAAAACAAAGCGCACGTGCTGAAACATGTGCTTTTGCGTGCGTGGTATCATTCAGAAACTACGGCGCTGAAGGCTGACAAGAATATCCTTCGACCCTCGTTCATACAAATAGAGAAATGGAAAGAAAGTTAAGAAAATCACTAACAACCTGTTAATGTGCTGCAGCTCCTCTGCACGCCATGGTGGCGAGTGCGCATGCGCGGAACCTTCGTCGGCTGTCCGCATATATAATTCAATGCTCGTCCGTCCCAGCGTCTCCCAGAAGGAAATATATCATATTTGGGCGTGATAGCGTCATCACGGAACCCTTTGCAGCACACGTGGATGTAAAAGCTGTCAATATTTGTGAAGGAAATACCCGCTGCAGAGCGGTCTTTCGACGCCGGTTTTCTTACTTCCGGGTTCCGTCTGGCTCGCAAGCGGACAAATCATCATAAAATAAGCATCATGCGGGGTGAGTTTTGTTATTTTATACTCTGACATGAAAACTAAGATGTAAAGGGAGGAAATAGATACAAATCTCCACTTCGACCACTGCGTGAAAATCAATATTTTCACCTGCCGTGTCTCGCCTTAATTTCTAAATAATACGTGTTCATTTTGACTTTTTTTCGGTTATCGGTTACTGATTTTTCCTAACCGGTTATGATTTACTAACCGGTTAACCGGTTAACCGGATAACCGGTCACACCCCTAGTAGATTCCAAAACAAAAAAGGGTATGTCTCCATCTCTTATGGTTCTAAAATTACAATAAAATAGGTGTAGTATTTTGTGACCATAATTTTCTCCTTGGTCTTGTTGGAATTTTACTGAAGGTTGTTCTACCTACACTAGACCTGGAGTGTTTAAAAGGGGGGTATTATGTAAATCGACTTTTCAAGCTTTATATCATGTTATTATGTCATTCCCTCATTAAACACATGCCTGGAGTGTTGCCTTGGCTCATTCACATATTTTTGAGTAATCAGTAAAAACTTAGACGGCAGCCATTTTAGGTGTAGCTATGCCTCAGTCCTCCTAGGAACGCCCCCACCTCCTGGAGACGCCTCTGGACCTTTTGTCACCAGCCAAGCCACCAACCACTGCTCCTCAGCTCAGCAGAGCCCCCTCCCCACACAGTAGTGTTGTTTAAATGCCACAGCAGTGTGCTGAAGGGGGCGTGTCGGAAAGCTTCTTAAAGAGACAGAGGCCTATTTCAAGACGTTCAGTACAGCCATTTGAGAGAGCAATTTTATTCAAGGCAGTTATTTTAATTTACTGCATATACAGACCAACAGAAGGTTACGTCATCATTGTAGTATGCTATAGACTGGTGCTATGTGATTGGAAAAAGCACAATACCCCCTTTAAACCTTAGCCCTGTACTTCGATGGGCAACCCAACGACTCTGGTGTCATGAGCAAATTTAAGGTGTAGAGCAGGGGCCTAAGACACAGCCTTGGGGGCACCCGATGCTGACAGATTCCCCACACAGTCAGCAGGAGAAAGGCTGGACTAAGGGGTGAAAAGAAACGTAGGACTCACCGATGAGCATCCTGAGCAGCACCGCGAGTAAGAGCCAGGCGGTGATGTTGGGCAGGGCGAGGGAGGCGGACAGCGGGTCGCGACTGATGCCCAGCCGCGCGTTCACGTGAGACGCCAGAGTGATGCCCGCCCCGCTGCCCAGGATCTGAGCCGTGTCGCCTCGCGAGGTGCTCCAGGCGTCCAGCCGGAAACACAGCATAGCCAGGAACAAGGGCAGCCCCAGCACCACGAGGGGAGCCCAGGAGCTGTGCAGGACGACGAGGTCAGTGAGGTCTAAGGCCGGCAGAGAGACGAGCAGGATCAGGGAGGAGTACAGCACCCCCGCCAGCACGTCCTGAGGAGAGAGTAGAGAGAGGAGAGGGTTAAAGCAATGCCAAAACGTCCTACTGTCATTCCCACTGCTTTTCTATTGAAGCTCTTCACAATATCCACTTAATTTAGCTTTGAGTCTACACTTCAATTGGAACATCTTGCCCATGCGCTGTTATTAGCGGGTTTCTCAGGTGAGGGAAACAAAGGGGGCAGCTGCTGAGACACAACAGCACCTGGGGGACGCACGGTCATCGTACGTTGAATCATGCCAGGGCTGTGCTATGAATCGAAATTCAATTACCGTATTTCCGGACTACAAGTCGCACCAGCCAAAAATGCATAATAACCAAGAAAAAAACATAGTAGTCGCACCCACCGTGGCTACTACTTGGGCATGGAGGCGTAACTAGCATTACAAGCAGTAAGAATAACCTCCACTTCTCGCCAGTCCCTCACAAGTTTCTCGTTCACTCCAAACCTTAAGATTACTAGGGCTGAAACAACTAATCGATTAATCGACGACTAATCGATTATTGAAATAGTCGACAACTATTTTAGTAATCGATTAATCGTTTTCTGATTCACTCAGACTCAAATAGAGCAAAAATGACATGAAAATGTATCTTTGATGAAAACCCACTTTGTTTTATAGTTAGGGTCTGTAGTGTTTTGTACATTGTAAATTTCATGAATATCTGTCTGTGTCTCATCCAATCAGAAAGCAGAATTAGCGTTAAGAGCCTCCAACAAACATTCAGTTAAAGTTTACTCCAACACGTCCTCAAGCGGCGCCACTTTAGCTTTATGTGATAATTTTTTTTGAAAAAATACAATTTCCTACACCATTCACAGCCAAGCGATTAATCAATTAATCGTAAAAATAAATCGATAGATTAATTGATTACAAAATAATTGTTAGTTGCAGCCTTAAAGATTACTTTTTTTTTTTAAATCTTCAGTGGTACAGGAGTAGCAGATACTGGTACACAGGCCTAGTGCGCCCTCTAGCGGCTGTCAGTGTGAAAAGGCACATTGAGTTGCCTTGTGTATGAAATGCGCAGTATAAATAAAATTGCCTCGCCTTGCCTTGAAAATAACAAACATGTGAAATTATATATTTTGATATACAAGTCGCACGACCAGCCAAACTATGAAAAAAAGTGCGACTTATAGTCCGGAAATTACGGTAGAATGAAAGGAGACCAGATGTTTGAAACCTCTATATCCTTTGCCCTGGCGCTGGTTGTGTGCAGCCAGCGCATTTCAAGTGCTGCTTGGTTCGACATAAACAAACAGCGCTGTCTGATGACGTCATCAGGCCGCGCGGCTCGGTTTGCGTGGGCAGGTGTGACGGAGATAGAACTTAAGCAATAGTGTAATATAATTTGGACTTTTTTAATTGTCCAAAGACATATTTTGCATAGTTTAAGATTAATAAATACATTAAAAAAAAAAAAACATTTTAAGGGCAACAAATAATCGTGATTTCAATTATTACTAAATAATCGTGTATTATTTTTTCGATAATCGAGCAGCCCAAAGTCACGCTGGCCGTCAATCATGTGTGTGGCTTGACAACAATGGAGTAGCTCAATCTGTCGAGCAGGCCCAAAGGAGGAGCAGACGTGTTTAAGGCACTTTTTGAGTAAGAAATGACAGTGGAACCTCAACAATACCAATATAAGCAACTCAGCTGTACATTATACAACTTCTGAAGACACTGATAAGCGTCTTTTGTCCATTTTCCTGCAACGAGTCTGATACGACCAGGCTGAGATAAGATAAACAGGAAACAGGAAGTGAGCCAGATACCGACCTCTGAACCTGGGTTTACCATAGTAACATCTCCAGCCCTGATTGGTCGGTTTGTCTCGTCTTATGTCAAAGAGAAGCCGCTTTTACTTTGATAACAACAGCATTTATTAGAATTTTTATGGTTTTATGGTTTGTGTAGTTCATAGTTAGTTTGAAAATTAACAAAGCCAAGTCAAGACAGAAAATCGACTTTTTGGGACAGTTTATATTTTAAATTTACACATTAATTGAGAGACTCCATTGTGCCAGGTCAGGTCCCCGAACTTCTGTTTGAGAACAAGCACTTCCTTTCAGCTCAGACACAGCAGCGGTGCAGTCGGAGAGAGTGGCTGCGGTGGATAAAAGCTTCTGTCAGAGATAATGTCGAGATGAGCTCATCGATTCAGTGATCTAGAGTAACCTCCGTTTATCTCATCTAGAAATGTAAAAAAAGAACAGAAGTAACTGAAGTAGAGACAAAACCAACTCACAACTAGGGCTAAAGGCAGAACTAAAACCTGTGTGACTAAAACCAACACTAGACCTGGAGAAGAGATAAATTAGCTCATATAAAGTGACCAGCATTGACCTGAGCTTTATCTCACTGATAAAGCTTGTACTGAGGCACAGTCCTGTTTTAGAATCTGATTACAGTCGGCTACAGCCTGACAGAGTCCAGATCATTGCTCTGCCAAAGCCAGGGACAGATCCGTCAGAGAGCAGGAAGACTCCTTTTGTGACACAGCTAAAGCGAAGGTTTGATTCTTTACGAAACACTGAACCTACATCTCCAGCACAACACGGCTTTTGCAAAGGCCTCTGGATTTGTCTGCAGCATTCCACCTTCCATGTCCCGTCGTCTACCCCTGCTTTTGTATCCATTCAAAGCAGGACCATCTGGAACTTTGCCAACAGCCTAATATCGATCCAATCAAGACAGAAACCAAACTGACGAAGAGATCGAAGAAATCACGCTGATCCCAGATATACACGTCTTTGTAAAGAAGAGGAAAAACGCGTATTCTGGCTGGACAGGCTAAGCATTCGACACTGCACACCAGGAAGAACGCCTCCAAAGCCTCAGGTTTACATTTAAAATACATGGGGACGCGCCTCGGGGAGCGTCAACAGGTCCCGCAGTGCGTCCCGCGCCTCCTGTGCAGCCTGTTTTGAAGATTTCCGCCCATGGGAAGCTTTTGACGCGCCTCTCAGGAGCTTTCTCCAACAGTGACGCACGCTGTAGCTGAGCCACCGTCGGTCTGGGACAGATCCTCTGCCGGCCCGCAGATGTAAACAAGTCATGGAGGATTATCCTGTTGTGAACCGGAGCTACAGCAGCTCTGGGACTTTTACAAAGACACACATCAGTGTTTCATTTACCTTAACACCCAGGATTAAAAGAGGCAACAAGAAACTTATTTGAGTGGCTGGATCTGCGCTGGGAATGTGTTTGGGCCTTGATGATGCACAGAACATTCCCAAAGCTGCTACAAGCCAATCGACTAATAACGTCAATAAAGCCTTAACTACACAGAACAGCCTTTATGATGGTCACACACTGAGCTGGGATAGACACATTTTGTGGTTTATTGCACTCTTTTTTCTTTTCTTTTTTTTTTTAATCAACAATGAGCTGTAGGCGATCGCAACAAGCTAACCGGGCTAACCTAACCTATAGCCACTTGCCACCAATGTCCCTTCAAACGTATGGGCTGGATATGAGCTTAAATACTGGGGAGATCCTGCGTAGACCATAGGGGTAACCATAGTTAAAGATCCATAGGACATGGCAGGAGCAAAGAGGGAGACTACAGTAGTTAGCCTCCGAACAACTGTAGTTTTCAGTCAAGAGCTGCTTCCAAGATGGCTACGAACGCACTCTGACCTGACGCACGGCCAGGCGTCTTGACGCTCGGTGACATTTGTGACAAGCGTCTGACTTCAGTGAGCACAAGCATCCAACTACGGGCTTGAGGCGCATTTTTGACGCCCGAGAGGCGTTCGGTCTGAACACGGCATTATACTGATGTGCAGCAGGGAGGCCTATGTTAAGTGTGCAGAAATACCAAAAATAGTCAGTTTCCCTATAGACCCTTTAATTGTTTGTAAACATTCTGGGCTTAGCTGGAGGCGGAAGCTCGATTCCTATCTATTTTCATTGTAGCTGTTGTCATAGTAACGATAAACAAATGTCTAACTGTTTTGGAAATATCAGATAAATCTTATTTTATCGTCTCAAATGTCGTTCCTCTTGTTCTGGCACCTTAAGCCACAACGGGACCACATTTTTCAGTTGTAGTTTTACACTTAAAATCGCTAGTTTTAGTTTAATCTTATTTCTCTTGATCACTTCCTGCCTCCAGATGATGTCATTGATGATGTCAGCAGTTAAAGGGTCTATAGACCCTTTAACTGCTGACGATTTTAAGTGTCAAACTACAACAAAAAATGTGGTCCTGTTGTGGCTTAAGGTGCCAGAACAAGAGGAACGACATTTGAGACGATAAAATAAGATTTATCTGATATTTCCAAAAACAGTTAGACATTTGTTTATCGTTACTATGACAACAGCTACAATGGAAATAGATAGGAATCGAGCTTCCCGCCTCCAGCTAAGCCTGGAATGTTTACAAACAATTAAAGGGTCTATAAAGGGTTAACTACAACCTCAGAGACAGCATGAAGAGATGAATCACAAGTTATCTGCAAGGAAGACGAGCAACAGCACAGTTAACGCTCCAGGTTACTCAGAGGCTAAATTCCCAGGTTTTTCCTTTTACTTTGGAGTTACAAAGTGTACTATTGAATCAACATTGTCCTCTTTAATTGGTGCGATTTTGTCCTAGTTTGTTCCTGGTTTTAAAGGGGGGGTATTATGTCAAATCGACTTTTTCAAGCTTTATATCATGTTATTATGTCATTCCCTCATTAAACACATGCCTGGAGTGTTGCCTTGGCTCATTCACATATTTTTGAGTAATCAGTAAAAACTTGGCAGCCATTTTAGGTGTAGCTATGCCTCAGTCCTCCTAGGAACGCCCCCACCTCCTGGAGACGCCTCTGGACCTTTCGTCACCAGCCAAGCCACCAACCACTGCTCCTCAGCTCAGCAGAGCCCCCTCCCCGCACAGTAGTGTTGTTTAGATGCCACAGCAGTGTGCTGAAGGGGGCGTGTCGGAAAGCTTCTTAAAGAGACAGAGGCCTATTTCAAGACGTTCAGTACAGCCATTTTGAGAGAGCAATTTTATTAAAGGCAGTTGTTTTAATTTACTGCATATACAGACCAACAGAAGGTTACGTCATCATTGTAGTATGCTATAGACTGGTGCTATGTGATTGAAAAAAGCATAATACCCCCCCTTTAAGTTCATCTCAGTCTGGGTTTGGTCCATTGTTTAACCCTGTAATCCTCTGTAATCCTGTGTAAGACATACTGGAGCCATGGGGCTAATCTCTGCTTTGGGCCAAAAACTTTCACTGTGAAGAGTAGCAGTGTTTAGTGGAAGGTTTGGTGTTGGTTTAGTCCTTGGTTCAGACCCAGGGGCATTACTGTTGGCTCTGCGTCGGGTCTGGACTGGTTCCCGTGTGATTATTACACAATGCAGGAGCTTTAGAACAAGTTCAGACCAGGCGCACCTTAAAATGCATTTGATCTGCTTTGCATGGGAACAACAAGCAGCAAATCGACTTCCGTGTCCAGTGGAAGTTCAGGATTAAGCGTCTCCATCCAGTTTTGATCCTGGAGTAGCCGAAGTTAAGTGTGGACTCTGATACTGTGATCCCGCATCGCATTAAAGTTGTATCGCGCGTAACGTGAGCTCTATAGTAAAGTGTTGAGTCACCGCTGGGTCATGAACCGCTGTGAGAGATGGAGGTAACTCAAACTCCTAAATAAAAGAGCAGGATCCCGTTTCTGTTTAACACCACAGTAACAGCCGCTTTAGGGGAAGACGGTAACTACTGTGTTTGCAAATCTTTTAGCTGTAATTCACTTTAACTCACCTATATCCAAAGTGTTCATGCTTTTACAATATACGCAGACATAAGTGCTTTAAAGGAACATACTGAGATATGTTCTTACCTGAGCTTAGACGAGTTGATATGTACCTGTCTGGTCTTTGTGTGTGATGTTGTTAGCGTTTGGCCTCTCTCAGTATATTCCTATAGCTCCAAAAGGGGTTAAGTTAGAAGCGACCAAAAGACCAGACAGGTACGCATCAACTCGTCTAAGCTCAGGTAAGAACATATCTCAGTATGGAAAAACGGTGGCCTGTTCCTTTAAGGTCAACACACAGCAGAATACAGCGCGCTCAGGCACGTCCTCTGATACACGCCCATGTGTGATTTAAACACACACTGGAGCGCGGCGCGTCACGGCATTTCAGAGGCTTTTCTCAAACTGTGCAGGGCTTTAAACACCTGATTTATACATTTGTCATAAATAAAAGACGACGCGTATGTCTGTGTTGTAAGAGAGAGAGCAAACGTGGCTCTGTTTTGTAGGTTAATAGCGAGTTGGCGACAGGCACGAGTTTAACATGCTTCCCCTGATGCCTGAGCCCTGATGGTTTCTCTGATGGTTTCTCTGCGGCTTCTCTCATCCCTGCCAACAAAGTTCATGGCGGTCTCTCTGTCTGTCATGGCCAGACCCGCCTCTGTGCATCTGCAGCAGGTTAAAAGCCTGTGTTTTCCTCCGTGGCGCCGCGTCTGGATTCAGCAGAACTGATCGTGGCGCGGGGTCAAGCGTCACCGCGCGTCACTGCAACCACTGTGTGTGCGTTCTCTCATAGAAATAAAGGAGGCGGCTCTTTTGCACATTCCGGTGTGCGTTGGGCTTTACTGTGCACTGTACAACCCAATAATGACAGGTATTTGTGGTAGCAGAATAAGCTGAAACACCAAGGCGTGTACTAATAGCAAAGGTGGTGAGTACATTACCATCAGTGCTGCACTTAGTGTTTTTGAGAGACTAGCCTTGCAAAATATCAGACTCTGCCTAATCGTATGTTCTTCGTCATCGTCTCACAGTGCAACCTACGATTTTCCCCATGACGAGCGATTGCTTGTCACAGACGAGCAGCGTACACCTGGCTTTAGACTGGTTTGGTCGACGAAAACTAGAGATGCATGAGGTGGTTCCCAGAGTCAATAATAAACACGGTGAGGCTGCGTTTCAGTTTCATGCAGCTAAAATCTGGAACAGTCTTCATGAGGATGTGAGACAGGCCTCAACTCTGACAATGTTCAAATCCAGGCTGAAAACAGCTCCTTTTACCCGTGCATATGAAAACTGAAAGTATTTTATCTGCACTCTTGCCTTTTACTTTAATTGATTAATTTTTATGTTGACGTTTTGATTGATTTTATCTGTTTTCTTGTAATTGTATGCAACTGTGAAGCACTTTGAATTGCGCTCTACAAATAAACTTGCCTTGCCATGCACCGATCCAGCTTTCTTAAAAGTGGTTTTCTCTGAGTGAACAATTTAATTGACTCTTCTCCATTGTAAGATCAATAAAGTAATATTTATTGTCATGTTAAAGATCAGTTATCAGTTATATCTATTGATAAACTCTTGGATAAACTTTTCTACACTTAATATCCTTGGGTAAATGACAGGCTTTAGGTTCCATTAATATAAACGACTCACATTAACTGATCTGATCATTACAAATATGTCAGATCAGTTATTTCTAGGGATGGTCCGACATGAAAATTTTCTATTTTTCTATTTTCTATATTGATATCCGATATTTGAATCGCTGATGTGGCCGATATCCGATATTTGCCGATATTTATTTTATGTTATAAATCAATAGAAAGGCTCACTCAAATGTTGTAAAGTTTTCAAATTATCGTTCCACTATTGGAAAATAAAAAATACAATGCTTGGTGTGTCTGGGACTCACTGTCTCACACACTATGATGAAAACAAACAATCCTTTTATTGGAAAAATATTAAAAAGATCAAATGCAATGTTAGAGTGAAATGTAATTTTGTTTTTGGCTAAATATTTACTCAGACCTACTTATTATTATACTTCCACCCATCTCCTCTATTAATGGGAAACAGTGACACTGGGAATATGCTACTATTTGTTGTTAAACATGTAGCCTACCATAAATAGCGTTTAAGCTACATGCTTTAACTTTAAACAAATCTGATGGACTTCTCTGAGGACAGCTCTGTATGAAGCTGTGGATTGCAAAAAATAGCATCATGTCACTTTAACAGCACCTTATACTGAACTTATGAGGCCAGACTGAAGATTTAGAGTTGGTTTTTGAGCAGGCAAAAGGCAAACAGTAGATTTACAAGATTAGCATGAGCTTTGAACTGCATTGTTTTCAATGAAAAATGTGCTAACGATCGCAAATGCGTCTAATTAAATATGCGCGAAAATGCAGACATAACGCCTCATTTTCACGGGTCATTAACATGACAAAAGTGAGCACAGTAAACGTGAATACAGCCATTATCATCACTGTAGTAAACCTACATGATGACAGAAAGCCAATGTTTACGTGTGGTAGCCTTTAGCCTGTTAGAAGCTAGGCTATCGCTAACAAACAAAGTTATAAATCTGGCGTCAGGACGGAGAAACTTTTGCAACACTCACCACTCAGATGTCGCGACATCAGAAAAAGATTCATGTTAATCCTGAGTCAAAATAATGTCCATGGAGGCAGTTTTAGTCCAGTTTGTAACAGCAGCAACTTGTCGCTCTGTGGTGTCCAAGTGTCCGCTCCACTTTGTTTAAACTGAGTAAAAACATACTTTCTTTTGGAGAGGTGTGATTTTATGCTGGAGTTTCTTTATTTTTAGGAGCCATTGTTTATTTCAGATAATTTTAATAAACTGTTGCTCCAGTCAGGTCAGTGCAGCCCGTCTACACTGCTGCTGCATTCAAGTGTGCTACATCACGGTAAATAATTAGTTGTAAATAATTCAAAGAAAAAAATATCGGCCGATATTTTCCCATATCGGACCGATACTGATATGTGAAAAAAATGACAAATATCGGCCAATAATATCGGCGGCGCCAATATATCAGCCATCCCTAGTTATTTCTTAAACTAAAATACAACACTTGGCTTCAGCAGTGACCAATTTTATTTTATTTGGCTACTTTAGGTATTTTATCATAGTTTCTGATCCAGCCATGATAAGGCAAGGCAAGGCAAGTTTATTTGTAGAGCACAATTCATACACAAGGCAATTCAAAGTGCTTCACAGTTGCAGAAAGAGAAATTACAAGAAAACAGATCAAATCAATCAATAAAACATCAACATAAAGTTAGTCAATGACAGTAAAAGGCAAGAGTGCAGATAAAATACTTTCAGTTTTCATATGCACGGGTAAAAGAGCTGTTTTCAGCCTGGATTTGAACATTGTCAGAGTTGAGGCCTGTCTCACATCCTCATGAAGACTGTTCCAGATTTTAGCTGCATGAAACTGAAACACAGCCTCACCGTGTTTATTATTGACTCTGGGAACCACCAGGAGACCCCTCCCTGAAGTTCTCAGGGCCCGAGATGGTTCATACGGCTCTAACATGTCAGAGATGTACTTTGGTGCTAAACCATGAAAAGACTTGTAGACAAGCAGAGCTGTTTTAAATTCTATTCTCTGAGTGACAGGAAGCCAGTGCAGAGACCGGAGCACTGGACTAATGTGGTCGTATTTCCTGGTTCTTGTCAGGACTCGAGCAGCAGCGTTCTGGATGTTCTGCAGCTCTAACAGCTCGTTTAGAAAGGCCAGTGAGCAGGCCGTTACAGTAGTCTAACCTGCTGGAGACAAATGCATGGATGAGTCTCTCTAAGTCTGGTTTTGACACTATTCCTCTGATCTTAGCAATGTTTTTCAGATGGTAAAAAGCTGATGATGTTATTGCTTTGATGTGGCTGTTTAAGTTCAGGTCTGAGTCCATGATTACTCCTAGATTTCTAACCTGATTTTTTGGTTTCAGAGCGAGAGACTCAAGGTGACTGATAACACTTTGTCTAAGTTTTCGTTAGCATTAGCATGCTCCGCTAGCTTTAGCATGCTATTGCTAACTGCAGAATTTTGTGCGGCGATCAAAAATACATTTGCGAAGGTTAAAACACACTCAGCGATTGAATTCTCCAGGTTCTTAGCTTTACAATGATATACAGCATGAAAGTTGTGTTTTTAAGGCGTTGAGAGCCAAAACTAGTATCGGTTTCAGTATCGGATATTTTTAGCCGATACCCGATATCATATTTTTTTCCAGTATCGGCTCCGATATCCAATACCAGTATCGCATCGGTGCATCCCTAACGGAAACTCAAAAGGTTTCAGTATAATTTTTGTCAGTTTCATAAAAAAATAAAAAATAAGTATTAGAATTTCAACAAATTAATTTAGGTTGATAAGAATTGAAAATAAGTATTGGAAATTGGGATGAAGGTTGACAGACAGATTCCTTTGCAAAAGGCAGAAGTGTTCAATGGCTTATCCCGAAAGCAGCCGCTCTCGTCGTCCTCCGATCATTGCTTCAAGGTATGTTTTTTTTAACAGCATCTGCACATTAGTTCATTAACATGTTTTCTTTGTCCATTTGCTACTGTATTTAACTGGGGAAAGAATAAACCCAGGTCTGACGAACCACTTTCTCCCATGTTTTTGTCGCCAAAGAGTTATTTTTAGCTCATCGTGACATGTTATAGTTATTTTAAAAAGGTGCGTCAACGTAATTATATCGTTCTATTCTTTGTTGACCAAAACAACACAGGTAGTAGTCGTTTGTATTTGTACGTACCAGGACTGAGTGCATGCCCATGTAGATGCGGCTCACACAGACCAGGACACACCAGCTCAGCGCCACAGAGAAGCCCACGGCAAACGGGTACTGGAGAGACAACACACAGAGAATTAGACACATGGTCAGGGAGTGAACAGCACAGGGATCAAAAACATCTGGTGACCAACACAACATCAGAGCAACAGGCGTCTTTCGTGGAAACAAAAACTTTGCAAAAGGAAAAAAACCTCCCGTCAGTTTTCCTCCAGCAAAGCGCCGTATTAAAACAATGGCCCGCTGTAACGCCATGTGATCAACATCTCTACAAAGACTTCCTCCGGACCAGCCCTGGAACTCTCTCTCCAAGACTCCAACACAAACACTCACTGGACACTGTAGTGGCTGAGGGTCCCACCGTGAACAGGACGTCCCAAACGCGAAGGTGGAGTCAAAGGAAAACACAACAGTACGTGACGGTCGACAGCTCTGGCCCGAGGAGACTTTACTGTCAAATGCTTTATGATCCTGGAGGAGCTCTGTTGTCGTGGCCCTGGTAGGGTCTCCCACACCTGCAGGTGGAGCCATAGGGTGCTGGGGCAATGTGATTTGGGCAAACCGGATGGTTACCCCCAAGTCCCGGCAATGGATAAGCAGAAAAGATGGATGGATGAATGGGTGCTTCAATTTTAATGCCACAAACCGTAGTTATCATGTCTAGATTCGACAAATTAGAAAACGAGCAAGATTTGGGTAAAAAAAATTGACAAATAATTCACAGACGAAGAAACATTAACTAATATTTCTGACCATAATTTTTATATTCTTGATGAAATTAAAAAGCAGCCAGGCCGGTGCCACGCTATGCCTTAATTGTACCAAAAATAGTCTACTCTAGATTTGTCATGCTTTTTGGAACCACTGGTGTAAAACATCAAGCAATTTCATAATTTTTAAGAAAATGTCTATCTAATGCCTGCTGGAAACAAATAAATGTGATGAAAACACATTCAAAGCGTCTTTGGGTCATTTGAAAAGTGATGCACGAGTGAATTTTAAGGTCTTACTTTTGGCACAATTCACTTAATTCCTTTTAATTCTGTGTAGTTCCCCGTGAAAAGGTTCACTTTCTAAACTGGGGCAAGAGACGAACAACAGTGTGAGGAAATTCTGAATATAAAAGATTTTATTGAGAATTAAACACCAGTGAAAAGCAGAATCCTTAGAACAAGCAGAGTAAAGCTTTTAAAAAGTAACTGGGCAGATCAGTTCAGTGTGGAGCCTGTTCCCATGATGCAGCAGTGGGGTCTGCATTGTGAGTGGGTCTGAATGATGACAGCGTGTTGGATTTACGGCCCGGCGCGTCACTGTCGCTCGCCCACGTGGAGATAACAGATAAGGCCTCTGACCTCTGGGTCCAACAGGAAAACTGCTGCGTGTGAGGTTTGGGTTCAGACGAGGGACGACCACTTTAGAAAAGTCTGAACGTTTCCTACGAAAAGGATTCACCGACAATATTTAATATCTGCTCATTCAGTTCATCCTATCCAGAGACACAGATGTTACATAATAATAATAATATTATGGGACAGTGTTGATTGTGTGTTAACATTACACAGCTCAGGAGTTCAGAATGGAATAAGGGCTGTTCTTATTCATGAAGTCGGGGCTTCAGTGTTGGTGTGAGATAGAGAATTATGTGTTAGCTTAGTATTAAAGACATAATTACCGGATTATGAATAAATGAAGTAAGGATTAAATTTTAATCATATATTAGATACAAGAAATTAACCAGATCAGATTATCTGTGCTTTGAGGTCCGTTCTGGATGCAGAATGAATGATTATTTCAATAGAAAATCTTTGGGGTTTTCTAAAGGCGGAGAGTGAACTTTACTTTCATTTTATCTCCACAGCGTCAGAACACATTCCCCACAAACCCTTTCAGTTTTTTAGGGTAAAGGATGCAGGAACTATTTTGGAGATTTGAGATGCAACTGTTTTGGCCTATTCCCCGAATCCAGCACATCAGTCCAAAAGTGTTCCCGACACTACTCATTTACAAATCAAGCACTGGACAGCTCCATTATCTGAGTAGGTAAACGTGTGTCGGGATTATAACTGCTGCTAATGATGAAACTAAAGTGAAAGGTCTGGACAGTCAGTTTGAGCCTGAGTTTGTGAGAGGAGGAGTCCGTCTCTTTCCATTACTTTCCATTACATCCTTTGCATTAGAAATCAGTGTTTACGGTGCGATGGGGATTAGGATTGGCATACAGGTGCGATCAAGGAAAAATAGTAATATATCTGTCTGATGTTTTGCAATGAGACTTTACAGATGCATGAAACAAATTGTGACAGGTTTGCAATTGGAATCTTGTTCTAATGTTGTTGTGTTTTTTGTTTTTTTTACTTATAGCATTAACCTCTGAGAACTCTGAGCTACTAAACTATTAAAAGAATAATAGTCTTTTAGAACATGTTTGTAGAAGTTTAAATGATGGATTTCTGAAAGACCCTAAGGAGACACGGGAACAATTACTTGACTGCAGAGGATGTTTTCCCCTCTGCAGACGACAAATCGGTGTTTACTTTAGAGTTCTTATCCAGTCTTTGATGAAAGTGAATCTGCTGAATGTGCCGACAGCTGCAGAGGGACGGCCTGAACTGGGTGGAGGTCAGAGGTTAACAGTCGTCCATCATTCGACCTGTGCGTAGTTTCTCTGTGGGGATTCTCCTGCTGCTCTGACGGCTCTGTGGGAGGTGGCCTTTCATCGGTTTCAATCACTTTCCACACCGGGTCCAGGACGTTTGAACATAATCTAATGGCAGTGGACGGACTTTTCTTGACTTCGATGTCAGCTAAAATAAACTGTCTATTAAATGTGTGGTTTGCATTTCAAAAGCTTAACTGTAGTTTGTTGGTTTATACAATATAAACTTTTCGTTTTGCCTGCCATGGCATTAATGTTGGCCCTTTCGCTCACAATTATATACCTCAGCTCACGGTAAACTTAAAGGCACTCTCCTTGATTTGAATACATTTAGTTTTGTTCACCTTTAGTGCATTGTAAACTCAGTGGGAAAAACAAGTATTTTTATCAATTTCATGAACGCCATTTTGGGATTTTACAATATCGGCTATCGAAAAAAGCTGATATTTCCGGGACCGAAAATGATAGAGGCTTCCCGTTTTGCATTGGAAAGAGCAAAGTCAGGGCTTTAAAACGAGTCCTCCCACAAGTCCCTCGGCCTCAGGGGAGGTGAGACATGTAGCAATGAAAATTGGTTAGCGTCTAGTTTGTTAAACACAAGTTTCACTAAACCTCAGTCAATATGGACACTAGGGGTGTTGAAAAATATCGATTCGCCGATATATCGCGATATTACGTCGCGCGATTCTCGTATCGATACAAAAGCGCCCGTATCGATATTTAAACATCTATTTTTGGGGAAATATTCATTGCAGCGTCTCTCTTTGGTCCTGCACTTTTACTCCCGCCCGCTAGATGGCAGCGCACCGCGCAGCCCGCTTGAGTAACACTAGAATTTAGTGAGAGTTAGAGAAACACAGGAAGAGCTTAGCATGGAAAAGAATGAGCTATGAGACGCTACGGGGCTCTTTTAAAACTGTACATTTGGCTTTGGCTTTTACAGCAAAGACAGAGACCTGGATTATTACGAGAGCCACAGCTTTGTGCATATTGCTGAGTGCGTCGCCGCTGCGTTTGGAGAGGATTTATCTTCGTAGCATTTTATTACGGAATTAAACGAAACCGAGGGGAAACTACAGTAAATACAGCATACTCATGTTAAACCTGTGTCTCGCCACTGCAGTACTACGACACAAGTTTAAAAAGAGCCTGCTGTATTAGTTTCCCCTCTGCATCAGTTGTGTGCTACTGCTGCGCGTGATGCCCGTGTCATTATGTCCCTGATCTACGAGTGACACCCGTTGTGGAGTAGACACGATTTTAAATGCCCCGTCTGAGTTATTGTATATTTTAATGGATGAAACCCATAATAGTTACTGATCGCCAAGGACTCCCAACTATAGAAATACTAGAAAACGTGCATCCCCAGTAATTGGTTTCATTACTAGGTTTCCAAGAAATCTGTTTTCCGTTCAAAGTTACATAATCACCATAAACACCACAGTCACAAGCACATTAGTGAAAAGCATTTATATCATAAGATGGATAGATCAAATGTATTTGATACAAATCTAATGAAGGTGGACTAGTTTACTGAATAGTTGTTTCCAAAGTAGTAAAAAAATAATCGCAATAATCGTCTAATTCTTCAATATCGGGATATATCGTATCGTATCGTATCGTGACCCTTGTATCGGATACGTATCGTATCGCCTGAGACTAGGCGATACACACCCCTAATGGACACCATGTCATTCTGAAGTGCAGAATCTGGAGGATTTAATCGCCGAGTTAGTTTTAACCTCCACTATTGTATTTTTGATCGCCGCGCAAAATGCCGCGGTTAGTAACAATATGCTAATGCTAACGAGAACTAATCCAAGCTGGGACAGAAACTATGATTGGATCACCTAAAGTAATAAAATAAAATGTATTATTATAGACCAGACATTTGGAAAAAAAAAAGCATGGGCATAAGGGCGGGATCTTCATTGTAGACTCGGCCCTTGTGTGACGTGTAGCTTGCGCAGCTCCAATGCTAACAGTCCGACCCCCGTTAAGTACAAGATTTCTAAAATGTATCCTACGATAACCAGCCCGGTGCCTCTGATTGTGTCTAACCCAGCGTGATCACAGGAGGAATATCTAGCTGTAGACAGTTCCAAAAAATTAGGCACCGGGCATTAAAGTTGTTTTTAATGTGTCTAAAGTGCAATGGATTCCAATGGGGACTATATGGTGGTACTACAGCAATGGCGGCCTCCAGTGTCGTCGTCGCAAAGCAGAGCAGCCAGCGGCCATTGCATCTGCCTTAGAAAAACCCATATCGGTCGGCCTCTACTGAAGATGGAAAGCTTGTTTTGACCGGAGTTCCCCAGTGGGTTTCCCCAGTGTTCATGTGCTTTTTCCAACAGTTATAGAAAACCACATGAAAGCGGCAACGTCTGGACATTAACTTCCCAATTGTTTTTGTTTCAGGCTGAGTTAACAAAAAATGTGCAAATCTCTTTCAGATGTCACTTAATATTGGGATATATTTTAGAGCGCTGCACAACTCCCAAACATAACACGGTGGACCCCAAACAGCCTCCAGTGTCTTCTCGTATGTAGGCCAACCACTCCAGATTGGTATCGGCGCTTTGCCCAAGCCCCCGTCGTCCTCCTGACCTGCTTTTTATCTTTAGACCTGGTTTTCGTCTCGTCTTTCTGATGAATATTGAACACTTAAGGAAAGGCCAAAGTCTCTGTTTGTCCTCCTGCGCTAAAGCGTTTACAATGAGCGGGTCAACATCGTTCACGGAAAACCGGCGACGCGGAAAGTTCCAGAACACTTCGCAGAAAGTTTAGGAGGAGTTTTCTGACCCTTTGCTTGCCTTAAATACTGTAGATACTTTTCAGACGTAGAGAAGCTGGTTGGTGAAACAGTTGCTAAATTAGAAAATGTTTTATCTTCTGCAGAGAACTAAATGTCACAGTGTCTTATTAAGAGTTCACAGAGTCAGGCCATTAAGACTAAAGAGGTTTTAGTCCATAATTTTTGTATTTGACAAACTTAGGCCGTAAAAATGGACAAGCTATGCCATTACCTTCTGAGAAATGTTGATTTAGGGCCAGTCAATGTGGTGCAGAAACCTTGGTAGTAGTCTTGATCTCATTTTATTATGCATGAGTCTCTTATCTAAGGTCAGGGATTTGAAAACCTTCATGTAACTTGCTGTTGGCCCCAGTTTAAATCCGATCCCTCTCAATCCTTGTACCCACTTGTTATTTCTTGTTCCTTTCTCATTGTTCAGAAAACAGTACTTCTTAGAAACGAGTGATATTTAACAATGGCTTTTGCTTTCTCATTGTCCTGAAGTAATCTTTGAAATAAAGAACTGCAGAGGCTGATGAAACTGAACAGAACGTGACAAATACTTCCTTCCTCCTCCAGACGAGGAGGAACTGGGCTGTTTCAGTTTCCACGAGAAAGATCAAAAACAATAAAAGAGACTGGGCGTGACAGAAATTTACTGAGAGATTTGGTCGTAGAGAAGACGGGTGACCAGGTTTTTACATTGATCAATCTCAATTTTCGATTAGATGTAATTCTGCTGTATTAAAAACAAATGTACTGATATGATTTATGATGATAGACCTTTTCTAAAACTCTGAGCTTGAACACAAAGAATAATGCTTTCCACTTCTGCATCATTTAACAAACAAAAACCTGCCACAGTCTCCTCCAAACTCCAAACTCGGAGCTGTTCATGCATGCATAATGTTGCTGCATGTATGTTTCACAATAATCAGGTTAGCGGTCCATGGGAGGAGGGGAGAGAAGAGAGGCACTGCTCACCAGCCTCATTCAGAAGAAGATCCAAACTGGGATTATAAAGAAGTGATCGAATCAATTTCTAGACAAATTACTGCTCTATTGAACTGACTACAAAGTTCTTCTATTTTTCTATAAGACGTGACTTCAGATTAGAGGTCGACCGATATTTGGGTATTTTACAATATCGGCTATCGGCCAATCTAGTGCCCATATCTCCGGGACCGAAAGTGATAAACACAAGTTTCACCAACTAAACCTCAGTCAATATGGACATGCTGCATATCATTTTGAAGGGAGGAACCTGGAGTATTCAACCACTGGCTTAGTTTTAACCGCCATAATTGTATTTTTGATGGCCGCGCAAAATGCTGCAGCTTGCAACCATATGCTAAAATAAAGTTGGCCACTACTGGAGTGGCCAACATATTTGTAATGATCAGTATCCAGTGATCCTTGTTTAATGTTTTTACATTAGTCTATTAATCCATACAATTGATACATGATCTGTAAGGTCTAAGACTGAATTGATCTCATGCTGGAGAAAAGAGGATCATTCACTTTTTCACTCAGAGAAAGACACTTTTTCTTGGTGTCGGTTAGTATCGGAAGCAGAAGAGAAAACCCTGGATCGGTGCATCTCTAGTACCAGTAACTAAACAGGAATGTTTTTAATTAAATCAGTCCTATGCCCCAAATACAGTTTACAGTTTAGAGGCTGCATACACAGGATTATAGACCAGGCCTTAGACAAACCCATATGGGTCGACCTCTACTTCAGATCCACTATTTCATCAGAATCCATCAGTCTTCCTCATCCACTGCTCGAGACAGAAGTCATCCATCACTGAGACGACGGACCACATTCAGAGCTTCGTCTCCTGTGTTTAAACACACGTCCAGAGTAGACCAACTGATAGGAGTTTAGCCACAGCTATAAACCTGACACAACTGCACTTTTTATCCTCCACAACTGCATAAAGAACAGTCTGTTACATTTGCCTCTGTGCACTTGGCTCTGTATTGGCACTTTACTTCCACTCACTTGATGTTCTAGCTTCATGCAGGTTATTGCTCATTAAGAGCCGAGTCCGAACACGACGTTTCTCCTGATTTACCTAAAGCTGTGTTTCCCAACCAGGGGAGTATTCGAGGACTTAGAGTGCATATGACAGGTTTCAAAGCTTTTGAAAATATTACTTATTTATTTAGATGTATACCATCTGTTTTAAGTAATTATTATTTTATTTTAGTGAAGCTGCAATTTTATTGAAGAATTCATGAATTTTGGGCAGAAAAGTTATTTTTATTTTCACTTTTAAGCTGCTTACAGAAAGTTCCATAGATGGAGGTAAATACGTGGTCCTCTGGATCGAGGGAAAACATTGGGAAATGCATCTGAACGCTCAATCAACTGGGGAAAACGACTGGGGAACTCAGGTCTCGACTTGACCTGACTGCGGAAAACAGCTGATTTGTTCTTTTATTGTCTAATGTGAGCTTTTTAGTTAAACACCGCTACTTTTTTGAGTTTAGTGTGAGTTGTCGTCATTCTCAACAAAATTCAGAGGGAAAAACCCGAGATAAATGCTAGCAACATGTAAATTTACGTGATATTTTTAAAGCTCATAAACTACCGTTTAGCTTTTGAGATGCTAACAACATGTTTAAATAATTTGCTGAGCTAAGCAGTAATTAGTGATAAAAGTTTTTATTTGATGACGTCAAAATCTCCTCTTTCCCACATAAAAGGCTCATGAACACTAAACAAATGGGGCAATGACGTCACATCTCGGGAAAACAAGCTCCACACAGTCCACACGAACGCAGCAGAAGTTCCAAAAATTGACTCACTCATTTCCCATTGACTTAACATGGTCGGCACGGCAACAGTTTAAAATTGTTACTGTAAGAAAGTGAAACTATAAACATCACAAAAATGGCAAAACTACAGAAAACTGGGTGAAATGTTTAGCAAAATCTTAAATGTAATTGTGTTAACTATGTTTGCGCAAAAATGGTGTCTAATGTGTCATATGCACTTTAACTGAACATCACTTTGAAAGGAAAAGCTAATATTGTGCAGTGAAATGTACAGTTTTGGGAGAATTTTAGGTATATATTGAACACAACATTGTTTTGTTACTTACAAATACTGTATATAATGTTATTACTTTTTAACTCAACTGCAAAACCTTCGAGGTCGGGGGTACACAGTCTATCTATAGCCGGGGTAGGCAAGTTTGCTCGACAAAGGGCCAATGTTCATCACTGTAAAAAGACCAAGGGCCGGACCAGCCAATCTTAGCCCAAAGTAAAGCACCATTTTCTTCAAATGCCAGTGTTTTATGTACATGATTAGGGCTGGGTACCGTTAAACGATACCAGTTTTCTACAAATTTTTTTCTTGTTTTCCCAATTTTTTTTAAACTAATTTTCTCCCCATTTTCTCCAATAAGCCAAATCAGCATTATTATTACACATGCGTGGTAATGTTCCGGTCAAAGTTCACAACTACCCACGGTGTCAACAAAGCCCATTAAAACCAAACTATCATAGTGGAACAACCGGCTATTTAGTGACTATTATGGCGCTTAAAGTGGTTTTACGGCGATATGCCAGGTTCGCATTCATTCTCCATTGCAGTGCGACTGTCCTCATGGGCTTAATCAGTGTCTGGAAGAGTTTTGCTCTATTCACGACTGCAATAAAGGAACCTCACAGCGTTTTATGCGAGCCGCCATACGCACTCATCACATTTCCTACTAAAAGAAAAGATCCAGAACGTTGTGACGAATGGATTAAATGTGTAAGTTTGACATATAGCTATAGTAACCAATACGTCTATTTACTTAATTCTCGAAGACCTCCCAGTCCCTGATTACTATGACAACAGACAGCGCCATTTTAGCGTGGTTTCCAGTTGCCTGACATAGCCATGGATCAATCATGAAATACCTACATCTGGCAGGGAAAGCGGTGCCAATTTTAGCTACTAAACAAAGCAAAGCAAAGCTATAACTAGATAAACTTAGGCGCAGGTCTGAGGACTAAACCAGGACGTAGACTACACCGGTTAAAAATCAGGACTGAACCATGACTGAATAGGAAACTAGCGCTTTTAGACAAAGAGAAAAGCACAACACAGCAGTGACAACAAGAAAGATATAGGCTATTTACCTTTAGCGACAGACCCAGAGCCTGAGCTCACGTACTGTTGTTATTAAGTTTACTCCAGCTGCACCGGAGGAAATCAAAGATTTGTTTGTGTAAAAGTGAGTGCTCACTCTGTATTAGACATTTTTGGTAAAGTTTCGGTAATTTATTTGTGACATAGTGAGCGCTCGTACTATGTAAAGATCTTTGACATGTGAAGTGCTTTTGCTTTGTCAGAGTGTTTAGAAAAGTTTAGCTTGTGGCTGAAAGAAAACGGTGTCATGATGTTTATCTGATCTGTCCCTGCCGCTTAGGAGGTAATACTGTCATTTCTCTCATTTTAATCACTGCTTAAATGGAAATTCCTCTCAAAACATGAAGTTACAAGTGACGCTGCTGCGGCCTGTTGCTTTCTGTTGTGCCAAAACCAGGCTTAACTGGTTGCTACGTGTTGCTATGTGTGACTGCACAATGTCATACCTGATTTCGGCCATTTGTCATGTTGTTTTCCATGCCAAATGTAGGGTAATTCTTGATTTATCCATTGCGATGTCTGGCAACGGGAAACACGCTAAAATGGCGCTGTCCGTTGTCATAGTAATCAGTGACTGAGTACACACCGTCTTCGAGAATACAAACTGTTCTTCTTTATTTATTTATTGGTTTAGCAGCGGCCACAAGTTATTTTTTCTCTCCCCAGTAACACCATGTCCCTGTTTCTTTCAAAAATTCTTTTAAAACATCGATTTTCAACGCTCAAAATAATCAATATCTGTGTCACACTCAGTCATGTACACAGTTTGGGATACGAGCTGGGTAGTCTTGACCTTTAACCTGGACCAGCATGCTTTGCGCTCGGTGAAATGCTGAATCCGCTTATTTATTCCCTATTTTTACCCCATTTCCCCCAAAAATTGTTCCCCCATTTTTTTCCCATTCTTTGCAATGGCGATGATATTGTAAATCTGCAGATCTTCCACACATTATTGTTCTATTTATGGTTCAAGATAACAAATATTTGAGTATAGGTATCGATCAGGTATCGAAAAAAAAAAGAACCGTACACAGCCCTAATTGGGTGTTCTGTTAGGAAAGAATTGACAGTATTTCGCACATTTTTAGTGCACAATTTTTATTTATTGGTTTATTTGGTAGGGACAGTGCAAGTTAATGAACAAGCCACACCGGATTGTAGCCTTGGGCTAATTTCCATCCGTCGTCCCCCATGCGCACTCTCAAACACACTCTCATTCATCCTGGCCTAGGTAGGAGAAACCGGAGTACCCGGAGGAAACCTACGCAGACACGGGGAGAACATGCAAACTCCACACAGAAAGGCCCCGGCCCTGGTGGGAATCGAACCCGGACCTTCTAGCTGTGAAGCACGAGTGCTAACCACTGTACTACCGTGCCGCCTAATAACAGGTATTTAAGCTCAGATTTGTGTAAAAATATAATCTCCAAATCATTCATAACATCCTGAGGGCCAGAGGTTCTGTGCTGGAGGGACAGACGTTGCCTTGGGAACCACTATATTAGACTATAGTTTAATGGGGTAATCCTTTATTAAATAATCTATACTATTTTGCAGTCATATAATCCCTATTTTTTGAGTTGTCCTTACAGAACAGTAGATTAACACTAATTGTATCTACACTTTTTGCTTTACTTGATTCTATAGGCTTTTAAATGCACTTCTATATACTTTAATGCATGCTCCCCTGGTCTGTAAATCACTCTGAATTACCTTGCTCTACAAATGAACTTGCATTGCCATAATCCAAGCTTGTTTTGAGGTTGTGACTGGACAAAACTATTGTGTGTTTAATGTTAACACTGACTAAACTTTGACCAGAGCTGGAGCGACTGTCTGGCACCTACCTCCCAGCGGCCGTGCGTCATGTAGAAGAGGGCGAAGGGGATGGCAGTGCCCGACATGGCGTGAGTGGAGGGCATGCTGTACTCGGAGTTGTAGAACATCTCCACCTTGACCACGGGCGGCGAGGCGGGCCGGGACCAGCCCAGGAGGTCCTTGGTGCACTGGCCCAGATACATCACCCATGCCCACACCATGATGATCCGGCGGCCCACCAGCGCGTCCACGTTCCACATCACAAAGGGGAAAAAGATGAGATAAAACAGCTCATTCCCGAGCTCTGTCCCGAACGTGAAAAGGTAAAACAAAAAGCGGTTTCCGATGATAAACTCCTGCCCGGCGTCTCCGGTGAGCGAGTTCTTGCGCCGAGGCTTGCCCAGACTCGCTGCCCCATTTTGGGTCAACTTTTCCCCATCTTCCCCTGATTTACCGACACATTTGTAGTTGTAAATCTCTTGTGAAGCCCTTGTGAATCGCTCGTGTGCGTCTCCCCTTCCCCGGCCTCGAAAACACCCGCTTTCCCCGCTTCGCTCTCCCCCGACTTGTGATGCAGACTCGTCCCGTTGTTGAGCGCTCGTTTTCGGTCACATTCCCCGCTGTCCCCGCTGGTGCTGGTGCCGCACTCCTCCGCGGGGGAAAACGTTCCTCGTATCCCGCAAACGTGCTGAAAACGAGCCACGAGGTAAGGGTCCTGGAGGTAGTCAAATAAACCCCTCAATCGGCTTTGTTGTTCCATGTTTTTGTTTTTTGTTTTCCTCTCCAGCGGGTTTGTGGACTACATGAAGCCCAGAGGAGGAGCTCGGATCCCGGCTACTTTCTCTGCTAGCGCTCGGTTAGCATTAGCTTCCCCATGGTTTGCTAACCGCTAATTAACGGATAAAAGTGAGTCAACGGCCCAAACGCGGCGATAAAAAAAAAGTTTGCTAATGTGGGGAAAGTCGTAGAAAAGTGGGGATAAGAGTGATGTGAGAGGTGGTGTTGAGTGTCCCGCTGCTTTTGACAGATGAGAGGCGGAGAGCGAATGCTTTTTCACCGGGAGAAAATGTCACTTCCTGCGCCTTAAAGGAGAAGTGAAGCCGGGACAAGAGGAACAACCAACGACCTCCATCCACGTGAAAAGCAAGAAGCCCCAAAGGTAACTCAAATTTGTGTTGTTTTACATAATTTTATAAAGGTAAAGTTGTGTAGTACTTCTAAGCTAGCACTTCCTTACTACTCCTTCTAACACATGAATGAAAACAACAGCTTTTGGAAAAGTAAAGTTATGCTTTTCATGAGGCAACGTTGTAAACTGGAACTGGAATTGAGGAAAAATATAGGGCCCTTAATTTAATTCTCAAAACAATAAGCCTAGGATGAGTGAGCCTGTGCCAGTGAGTGCAACTGTGGGACAATGGATGCAAATTAGTCACTACAAACAGGCCTGGCGTATTTACATGCATGACTGAGTTCATTAACGTGCACTGCCCTGACCAGTAAACAAACAAATGCCAAACTTTACTTGTCTTACAATTGTATGACAGAATGTATACTGCTAGAACCTCTTTCATTATGCTCCTTTACACATTTAATAGGCTAATAATAATAATGGCATAATTACACACTTGTATTTTGCTTCATAAGCCTGTGTTACCAAGTTTCTCAAAACGCCACACTGTAGTCATTATTCATTCCCTCCATACTCAGTGGTAGCTACTATTTTAGCCCCTGCCGCCTCTGGGGTAGACTGACGGAAGCGAGGCTGCCAATCTGCGCCATCAGCCCCTCTGATCACCACCACGCACTCACTCTCATAGGCAAACACACTCTCATTCTGGCCTCTCGTACATGTTTTTAGTGGTAGGGCAAACCTACACAGACATGGGGCCTGTCTGGCCAGGGATCGATTCGAACCCGGGACCTTCTTACTGTGAAGTAACCAAAGCTAACCACTGCGCCACCGTGCCGTCCGTTTATTTTTACTTCTATTGGGGCTTGAATGGATTTCACTTGCGTCAGTTTCTCAAAACCAGAGGTGGGTAGAGTAGCCAAAATATTCTCACTCTCTCACCTGTATGCAGGGGTTAAAGTGGGCGGGAACGGTCGGGAACCGGGTTCCCACACCTTCGCATGGCAAAAAAAGTTAATGAATGCGACTTTGTTATTTTGCACACATATGAAAATCTGCCTGTGAGATATATCAATGCAATAAAAAATAATAGGTCGGGTCAGGGGTAGGAACGGGAAGTTTTATTGTTAATTTGCTGAAGCTGCGCTGGACAGAAGTCCACTCTTCAGAGAGAAACTGGAGAAATAATCACGTAAGATCAGCAGCAGGTCTGTCCGCTCCTCATGAGCGTTGTTTAATACGTCTCAATACAACAGTATTTATCACGAAATCATCAACTTCATGGACATAAACTAATCCATAAATGGAGTCTACTCTTCCCCAGCTTTATCCCACTTTTTATTTCATATCAATCAGCCTCATATTTTCGGTTTTAGAGATCAATTTAGGATGCATAATGAAGAGGAAAAAGGCCATAAAACAGCGCAGCATTACGGTAAGTTTTTCCTCTGATCTAACAATAGAGTCATGAATCCTGGCTAAAGTTGAGTCTTTAGACTCATCTGGAGCCTGTGTCTCCTCCTCACTGCTCAGCGCGATGTGCACTACAGATGGAGGAAAAACAGGGGCGGAGCTGACACTGGCAGCAGAGGGACTGGGGCCCCTCTGCTGTGGGGCCCACAGGGAAACACTTACACAGGATTATGACAGTACATAAAAACAGTAAATACATAGATTAAATAATAAAAGCAGTCTAATTGCAGCTTTTTTTTTTTTAGGAAAGCAATCATAAAGTAGACAGTTCTGATTTTCATCACTGTATAAGGCTAATTTAAACAGCATATTTTTGCCTAAAATACACCAGATTGCACTAAATTGTATCTGATTATTCAAAAAATGTCCCAGGGAGGACTGGCTGTTGCTCTAACTTCCTGGGAGTATCTCAAACAAGAGCACATATAAAAAAATCTTATTCTGTGAAATGGTTTAAAACTTATTTTTAAAATAAATAAATTAAAAGGAATATAAAACACCTTCTGTTGCAATTAATCTATACACAGCCTTTCATATATCGACCTAATGTAGCGTTCCGAGTCTTGAAGATTAGAGTTCCACCATCTCCCAAAATCCACTTTAACCACTGCCTGTACGTAAACATCTTTGTAGGTTAGTTAGGTCGTTAAGACTTATAACTACAACAATGTTTACCTACAGGTGAGAGCAGCTGTCAGAGTTATCACCTGTTCCACCACAGGTCTATACAGGCCCAGAAATCAAGGCTGTCCAGCAGTCTGTATCCTGTGAGACTGCTGATCACTGCCCTCCAGTCCTCTCTGCCTCCCTCTCATGGATAACCACATCCACCGGAACAATATCTCTGAACTGGACTTTGCATTGTGGCTCTATTTCACTACCTCCATGTATCTGACAGTATGTCCTTGCCCTGCACTTTACAATGATTTACTCGACGCTGCTATAAATGTATTAATATGTTGCATTAATGCCAAGATGAGATCAATGTTTACACTGCACTGGGGGTATTGCGGGGTTTATGCACTTGTGGCACTTTACATTAAACTATGACAGTGTTGATGCTCTTAACATAATTTAGTTGTTCTCTGTGACAATGACAATGAGTCTTGAATCTGAATCTCCCTGTGGTCTATCTAGTCTGCGGGCTGGGCTGAAACTTAACCGTATTTTAGGCCAAAATAAAGCTTTTGTAACTTTAAAATTTACTGACAGTGGCACAAGTAACTTTTTTTTACTCAAGTAAAAGTAAAGATGCTTCATTACAGTGTTACTCAAGTAAAAAGTGCAGAATGATATAACTACTCTAATATGTTAGTCAAGTACTTGTATTGAGTACTACCCGCCTCTGCTCAAAACGCTATAGTGTAGTCATTATTCATTCGCTACATTAGCTGCAACAAGTCTCTCTGAGTGTTGAGAAAAGCGCTATACAAAGAAAATGTATTATTATCCCCAATGTCCCGTGTGCAATAACTTGTCCATTTTGTTATAACTTGCAGAAAGCTGGTACTCTTTGTAATTAGGTAGTTGTAGTTCCTCTGACGGGCACTAGAGCTCAGCAGAGACCTAATTAATCCACTCTTTAGCTTTGTGGACCTTTAGACAGGAAAGGTATTTGTTTGATGATGATTTTATGACAATAGAGGGCGCTGTTGTGCTAAATAAAGTTTTAACTTCCTTGCATGTCCACTTTAACGCCTGTTTAGAACCTTGCTTTCCTGCTGATTGGTAAAGATACAGATTTTGATGTTGGATAAATCTAGTAAATGGACCTTGTTACTAATTTAAATTATCAAATTGAAGAAGTGAGTGAGGGACACCTGCACGTTCTCTCTGACAAACGATTTCTTTTAGACTGGCGGAAGAATATAATTTTAGATTACTGTGCCAGTCTAAAAGTGAGGCAGTAGTGTTTACATTGGAAATGTCACAGTCGGCTTAATTAACAGCCTCTTCTTTTTCATCAGCAAAAACACAGGAAAAGTCTCCAGCAGAGAACACTCGGTTACTTTTTCACTGTGATTAAAGCTTCGTGTGACATATGAACATGAATTAAAGTTTTTTGTGGTGCATTCTTTGTAAATAGCGTTTTCACATTATTATTTTTATTTTCTGTCTGTCCTATTACAGCAACTCTATAACCTACTCTAGCCATATTTTCACCGAGTACTTTGTTTCTTTTACTCGAGTACCAATACAGTGTTGCTGGGTTGCAGGTTCTAGAATGTGATGATGTCACCGGACCAAGCGGGGGGGGCAGGAGACTGTTTTTCCTATTAACAGCATTACACTTTCACAAGTCATAGCTCAAAAGAAAATGTATGAATTACAAAAAAATGATCATTAATATCAGTCACTGGGTCCATGATCTCTCTGTACAAGACCAAAGTGTTTTCAAAAACGAAATAATTTTTCCTCCATATAATAGTATTGGCCTTTAGAATGCTGTGATGTCACCTGCAACCCAGCAATTGGATCTACCAAAGAATACTAAATTATGTAAAATAAGAGAATAATAATAGATGAATAATTAAGTACATGTATAAAATAAATACGGCACGGTAGCACAGCGGTTAGCGCTCGTGCTTCACAGCTAGAAGGTCGGGGTTCGATTCCCACCAGGGACGGGGCCGTTCTGTGTGGAGTTTGCATGTTCTCCCGTGTCTGCGTAGGTTTCCTCTACCACTAAAAACATGTACAATAGGCCAGGATGAATGCGAGTGTGTTTGAGAGTGTGCGTGGCAGACAATGGATGGAAATTAGCTCAAAGCTACAATCTGGTGTGGCTTGTTTACATGTATGAGACCCATGTATGTTCATTAGCATGCACTGTCCCGACCAAATAAACCAAAAATAAATATACAAATACATGTATTAAACAATTGACACTAAAAACAAAGCTTTTATTTGATTACTGCCAGAACTTTAGAAATAAATGTTCATATTTATTCATTGGTTTGTCTATTGTTTTGGCAGTCCTACTATTTGGGTCACTATTTACTTCTACTTGTGTACATTAATTTCAAATATTTGGACCACTCTACCCACCTCAGTGCATCGGATTGCTAATGTAGCTACAGGAAGTCTGGTAAAGTGTTGAGCCCAAGGACACAAAACAAACCATCCTCCGTGTTTGTGGAGGAGCTCTGTAGAGTTTTTATTGAGTGTGTGTCAACATGCCCTCGAGTCCCGGTTATTATCAGGAGTTTTTAATATTCCACTTAAGAAATCCAAAACAGCAGCTTCCCGGTAATAAAAAAGGCTTAGATTCTCCAACAGTAACCGGGATATACAGGCATGTAAACGCTGTTTCCCAACTATACATTATGCTTTACCCAAATCTAAAAGCTTCTTGAACAAAGTGTCAACACAGTGACAAAAACAAGGATGAAAATACAATAAAAAAGCGACAAAGACACAAATGGAAAAGTGACAAATGCATGACGACAAGACGACAACAAAACAACCTACGACATCCAGACGAAAATGAAGTCAAAAACACGACAGAAATGTGACAAAAGGTGATGAAAAAAAAAGCAATGGATGAAAATGTCAAAAAAGTGACAACACAAGGAAAAAGATCAGTTTGGATGGGTTTTGTAGGTCTTAGCTTTCAAATGAGGTGTTACTCTGGCCTTTTACATTTGGGTAAATCTGAACTGGAGAAAATGCACTTGGTTAAGGCGTGGGTAAAGAGGTGATTTGTATAATTTAACTCCAATAATGTGCTCGATAATCCTCCAGGTATGTTGTTATATGTGAAGATCTCCAGCAGAGGGCGCCACACTGACACTGACACAGGGAAAAGGAAACAAGTTTAAAACAATGTAAATATGACTGAAATGTAAAAATTTTTAACAGGCTCTAGCAGACGGTCACATATTACTCCCATTTTATCCTCTCTGCACTGGCTTCCCATCAAATTTCGAATTGAATTCAAAATTTTAGTTTTGACTTTTAGAGCGCTGCATGGTCAGGCTCCCAAATACGTGTCTGACCTGCTGTGCCCTTACTCCTCCGGTCGCTCCCTTAGGTCTTCGGGCCAGAACCTCCTCACTGTCCCAAGGACCCACTTTAAAACCAGAGGTGACTTGAAGTTGTTGCTCCTAAACTGTGGAATGACCTTCCTCTGTCGCTACGTGTGACCGACACTGTCGATTCTTTTAAAAAACAGCTGAAGACATGGCTGTTTGGACGAGCTTTTAGTTGAAAAGGCTGTGATTGTTTTAATTCATTTGTTTTAATACATTTCTCTGTAACGTTTGTTATTGTTGTGCCCCTGTGAAGCACTTTGTGATTTTATCTGTGAAAGGTGCTATAAAAATAAAGTTTCTTCTTCTTCTTCTGAAATGTGAAAACACAGAGGAGCTTCATGGATAACGATGTTGTGATTCAGACCGATAGTTTTCATCATTCAGAAGATGAGACTTTGTTTTCCTCATAACTATGGCAGCAGGGCTCATATCTCATCACTGAGACTGAGAGGTTTTCCTGACCTGCGTCTTTTTACTCAGAATGTAATTCATCCATGTTTATGGTTTAATTTAGTGAATGTTTTATAATATTCAGGAGAGAGTTTATGAGGCGGTCAGGGCTAGAACAGGACAAATCTTTCTATTACTTTGTCTTATGTCACATTGACCGGGCCTGGTTTTAGATCAGATCTAGAGAAACTCATCTGGTCAAAGGCTGGATCTGAGTAAAATGGTTTCAAACCAAAACAGAAATCTACCAATGAGAAGCAATTATTATTATGTTTTTTTTATTTTTACCAAAACACCACAGGCAAAACTGTTCTTTCTATTTTCTTTTGCTTTTTATTCAAAACATCAAACCCTTCCGAGAGTGATAACCTGCAGTACAGTTTCTTACCTGCAGGGAGAGTAAAATCCCACAGTTGAATTCAGGGAGAATGATGATGTTCCAGGTGCCGCTCAAAGCACTGAGGCAGTATTAAGGATCAGAAACACATGTAATTCAACAATAGTGCAACTGTAACCAGGGTTAAAATCCTCTAATTTTGCCCAGTATCTGTTTTCCCCACATTCTCTCCAGTCCCTGAATGCACCAGGTCACATGTTTCCAATTAGCCAATCGTATGGGCCCAAGCACTATATAAGCTGCCTTGACTCCACTCTCCTCAGTGGTGTGGGAGAGGAGCCAAGGGACAGCAGCTGCAGAACCAGATCATTGTGCTTTGGGATTCTCATGAACTGGCCAGGTGTCCTGTCTTGGGTCCGACTTTGTGGATGGCGAGCTACGAAATGAGGCCAGGAGCCTAAGGACGTCCCTTTGTCAACGTCAATGCCCATGGAGCCTGTCCTTTTTCCTCCCACCTCCGCAATCAGAGCGTTACCATAAACCACCTCCAACAATACGAACAATCAACGCGTTTGGACATATCCCCTCTGTTCCCATAAACCCACAAGGACAATCCACGCTCTCTGGTTGACGGACCATCGGGTTTTCAGTTTGGGTTTTCTTTTTGTCGGTCTCCAACCGAAGATTTAGTATAACCCACTTTTTCTTTTTTTTTTTGAGGTAATAATTTAATCATTTTTATTGGCTTTTGTAGCAAGGAACAAGTGGGTTATACTAAATCTTCGGAAACATGGCCTCTTGATGTCACTGTGGAGTCGGTTTCGAACTGTGTTTTGAAGCTTCGGCACAATCGCTTCAAATGCTTTGGTGTTTCATGAAGCTTCATGTTGCCCATCCCTAGCCTCCTAACAGACCATGGGCATTGACATTGACAAAGGGACGTCCTTATGGTGCGTACAGACCGAACGCTGACACGCCACCAACTTCCATGTTAACCCTATGTAGACGTGCTTCGACGCGCTTCGAAATGTAAGCAAAGCCGTCCGCGCGTATGAAGCGTAGCAAATGCGAGCAGATGAGGATAAACACACGTCAAAGCCAGTGAGAACAGCGCGGTACAGAGCAGGGATGCCCCGCCCACTGCTTCATGCACTCAAGTAATCACAATCTACACGTGCGTTTATTTACGCTTTGTTAACCAATCAGGGACTGGGCTCAAATAGTGAGCACAAGCGTCACCTGTTACCTGCAGCAGTGGCGCAAAAAGGGCATACGCAATATATGCCTTTCATAGGGGCGCCGAAAGGACGGGGCGCCAATAGTGATGTGTGGGTCGCGAACGATCCGGCTCTTTTGAACGAGTCTTTACAGTGAATGATATGAACGGGTTCGCGGAGTATTTTTTTTAAATTCCTCTTTGGGGGAGGGGCGTCACTTTAGTTGTGCTTATTTTGCGAAACAAAAGTCACTGCTGGAGTGGGGCAGAGAGGAGTGGAGGATTGGCAGAGAGACGGTCATCTCCACCCCCCACGAGGAGCTCAAAGTGAGCATAAGGCAACAAGTTTGAGAAATAAAAGTCCTAATGAAATAATAGACACTGTTACAGAGGAGATCGCTTTGAAGCAAAACGCCTCTTTCACTTGCGTTGTTTTCTCCCCTGATGTGCGAGGGAGAGAGAGGGAGAGGAGGAAAAGTTACGTGAATGAAAGAATTGCTTTTAATCGGGCCGTGTGATTGTTTTTTGGGATAAACTCCATAGAGGGAAATGTCGCTGTTGTAGTGTGTGAAATAGTGACATTTTCGTTAAAATAAAGTCAATTCAGAGGGTATTTGTTTACTTTTTTTTTTTTTTTAAACAACAACCATCAAAGAGCCGTGTGTGTGTGTGTGTGGGAGGGGGGGTAGTTGCGCCCCTGACCTGCAGCATGGAGGAGAAGTTGATCATGGCGGTTTGCGCTCAGCCTGAGTTGTATGACATGCCTCCTAATTATGACGCTTGCAAAACTTAACGCGCCACAAACAGGCGTTTCTCACGAGTGTGAAGCGGCAATGTTTGGCGTCCAACTAGAGGCTGACGGAGCGTGGACGCACGTTCGGTCTGAACGCACCTTAAGGCTCCTGGCCTCATTTCGTAGCTCGCCATCCACAAAGTCGGACCCAAGACAGGACACCTGGCCAGTTCATGAGAATCCCAAAGCACAATGATCTGGTTCTGCAGCTGCTGTCCCTTGGCTCCTCTCCCACACCACTGAGGAGAGTGGAGTCAAGGCAGCTTGGGCCCATACGATTGGCTAATTGGAAACATGTGACCTGGTGCATTCAGGGACTGGAGAGAATGTGGGGAAAACAGATACTGGGCAAAATTAGAGGATTTTAACCCTGGTTACACAACAATAACACACAGCCTTTATCTGAGCTTGTTCCTAAACATGTTCACTTCTGAAAGCAAAACAGCTTCCTGGACCTGTTTGAGTTATTTTATATCCATGTATGACATTTAAATAGTTTCTGTGGTTTCTCTATCATTAACACATTATAAGATGATGTTTAGTGGCCATTGGATGTGTATCTGACCCACAATAATGTAGCTTTAAGCTCAGGACACTATGAGGCGCTAATTTGTATAAAGTAAAATCTGCAAAGGTCTGAACATTCTTTAATGATTTCTAACGAGGCTTTGACCTAAATGTAGTTGATGGTTGACAACAGCTGAAAACATCTGGATTGATTGTATTTTTGATGTTTGAGGCTAATGCTAACAGCTATATGAAATCAAATTAGTTTAGCTTCATCTGTGCAGTGACCAGTCTGTTCTGTGCAGTGGTGTAGCAAGGGTACCAGGGGGCCCCAAGCAGGAATGTCGATAAAGGGTCCTCTGGCGGCCGTTTTGTGTTCTGCAATTGGGGGGCGGGGTTGACGAGCGCTATCTTGAAGATATTTGCATGCCAAACAATGAAGGCTGCTAAAAGAAAGCACTTCAGAGACATACAACTACAGTAACTTATTACACTCGCTGCCGTCTTGTTCTCCTTCCTCCTCTTTATCCTCCTTTTCTTTCGTTTTTGCTGCCAGAAGCAGAACGTCTCCACATTTTGTCGGAGCTGTCTTTGTTTACTTCCAACACGCTGCACTCTCTCTCTCCCCTTCTCCTCTGATAAACATGTGGGGGAGGGGCAAGTTTGGCTCATAGGGCCCTCTCAGGGAGTATGCGACGGCCAATTGTCGTTGCACCTTGTATTCTCTTGGTCCTTTCTGTCAAATCTGTTGGCCCTCTGGGGGCACCTGCTGGCTTGGGGGCCCAGGCAGCTGCCTGCCTTGCCTAATGGCAAGATACGCCTCTGGTTCTATGAATAAAGATAAACTTCCTTCTTTGATGCTGTAGGTTTATTTAGGTTACATAGACACATCACTGTCATTAACTGTGGAAGGTGATCTTTGTTGATTACACTGTATTATTGAGAGAGTATATATGAGATGATGATAATGAGAGGATTAAACATCAGATTAAACATCAGGAAATAGTCAAACAGATGTGTTCAGATTGTTACTGTTGAGGTCTCAGGAAAAGCTGTACTGAGTGTGGCACCAGTCTGTCTCAGGTCCTGCCGTGCCAGGTCCAGCTGGCACGGCAGCTGGGAGCTGGGAAGCCTCGGCCAGAGCCACACGGAGAGCCACACCAGCTCCAAGGCTTACCGGGGAAAGCTGGTGGACAGCCTGATGGAACATCACAAAAATGTTTGCTTGCAATGAAATGTCAACATGTTAACCGGGCATTCAAGCCTCTCCCAGGGAGTACAAACAACACGCTAAAAGTTTACCATAAACACAATCAGTCTGACAGAAACACTCACCGAATGGTGACAGACATGTCCAATTTGGGGCAACAGCAGAAAGTTATGTTTGTGAAAAAACAGAAGGTAGGAGTGCTGCTTGGAACTGTTTTACTTATCTTATTTCTTGTTAATCGATGGTGCTCTTTGGTAAAGGGCTAAGTCCTTAGGCAACAAAGGGAAAAAAATGGCCAAGGCACTTGAAATATTAAAAAGCCTTTATTGAATTACATGGCTAGAAAGGGTAAAAAAAAAGGGCTCCAACGCGTTTCGGCTAGGGGCCTTCATCAGGGAGTGCAACCTGAATGGTAAGAAAAACCAAGCAATTAGAAGAACCTGTGACACTAGGTACCAGGTGCTGGCACCTAATTCATCAGCACACAGGAAAAACAAAAACAAAAACAAACAAAAACAGACAGAAGGAGGCAATATCCAAAGTCCAACAGGAGGGGGCCTCGTAGCCAAAAAACAAGGCCAAAAAAGGAGGATCACAAGCACAGACAACAGCTCAATCACAAACAAAGTCATAGAAAAGAATTACAAATCCAATGTCAATAACTCTTACAAAAAATGATGATACTCTAAATCTTCATTAAGTCCTGGATATTGTGTTGCTTTTAGCTTAAAAATCCAAAAACTCTCCCGTTGGTTGAGTAGCTTTTGCCTATCACCTCCCCTTAAGGTGTGGGGTATATGATCAATACCTATAGCCCTAAGGATGGAGGGATCGCTGTTGTGTTTATCTCTGAAATGGCGAGCCATTGGGTAGTTATCATTTTTTGTTCTGATTGCATACTTATGTTCAGAGATTCTGTCCTGTAATCGCCGTTTGGTTCTGCCAACATAAAACACCTCAAACAGAGGGCATTCCAACTTGTATATTACAAAAGTAGTTTTACAATTGATAAAATGTTTGATTTCATAGGTTCTGTTACCATGCATGCTGAGGCCAATCACATTAAAAATATAATTTAAAAAAAACTGGAACCTACTACAATGTGATGTCTCTCTAAGAGAAGTATTTTCAGAGCCTCCTGTTTTCAGCTTTAAACGTCCACCTACTTTGAGCGACAAATTGGTCCATAGCTACTTACCAGCACCTACTAAATCTACATGGTTATCAGCTAAACCTCAAGGCAGTTTTCAGTGTGGTCACTGTAATCACTGTTCCACCGTGGCCAAATGCAAAAACTTTCACGATATGCATGGTAACAGAACCTATGAAATCAAACATTTTATCAATTGTAAAACTACTTTTGTAATATACAAGTTGGAATGCCCTCTGTGTGAGGTGTTTTATGTTGGCAGAACCAAACGGTGATTACAGGACAGAATCTCTGAACATAAGTATGCAATCAGAACAAAAAATGATAACTACCCAATGGCTCGCCATTTCAGAGATAAACACAACAGCGATCCCTCCATCCTTAGGGCTATAGGTATTGATCATATACCCCACACCTTAAGGGGAGGTGATAGGCAAAAGCTACTCAACCAACGGGAGAGCATTTGGATTTTTAAGCTAAAAGCAACACAATATCCAGGACTTAATGAAGATTTAGAGTATCATCATTTTTTGTAAGAGTTATTGACATTGGATTTGTAATTCTTTTCTATGACTTTGTTTGTGATTGAGCTGTTGTTTGTGCTTGTGATCCTCCCTTTTTGGCCTTGTTTTTTGGCTACGAGGCCCCCTCCTGTTGGACTTTGGATATTGCCTCCTTCTGTCTGTTTTTATGTTTGTTTTTGTTTTTGTTTTCCTGTGTGCTGATGAATTAGGTGCCAGCACCTGGTACCTAGTGTCACAGGTTCTTTTAATTGCTTGGTTTTTCTTACCATTCAGGTTGCACTCCCTGATGAAGGCCCTAGCCGAAACGCGTTGGAGCACTTTTTTACCCTTTCTAGCCATGTAATTCAATAAAGGCTTTTTAATATTTCTAGATGAGTGCCTTGGCCATTTTTTCCCTTTGTTGCAGAAAGTTATGTTTATTGAAAAGCTTCAAAATCATTATAGGGAAAAAGGGTAAGGAAATAAATCTAGCGAAAAGCAAAAATAGACTCTTTATAAGAGTCTACATCCTGATCTACATCAGAAACATCTAAGTCCCATTGATTCTGCCCTTAAAACCTGTGTCAAAATCTCTGTAAATGTCTGTATAAATCACTGTAAGTCTTGCTAGTTTTAGCATGACATTTTATACTATTCCATGTACATATCATGACATTATTCATGTTTACAGATTACAGTTTGTTTATTCATTGGTCCAGGTTCGCTGCAGTTGGACCGTCTTTGCCGACCATATTGAGTAAAAATATTGCTTACAGATGATGACATCACAATCTGGACGCATGTCGAGACACGTTTAACAGCAGCGGACAAAAGTTATCATGCCCTGTGCTGATGATGACCTTCCACACATTCTTCTTTTATTTGTCTCTCTGGAGCCGGTGAATTTACACTGTATACAGTAGTGCAGGTTCTCAACAATTACACTGTTTCTAATTGATATTTCCCAAAAATGTATTTACACAGTAACACTAAAGTAAAGGATTATTGTGATCAGTGATATTGAAAAGAAATACAATATAATTCTTACATGTATGAAATATAAGATATTTGTAATTCACACAAATGTGTTCAGTGCCACGCTTTTTGAAAATGACTTCAGCATCCTCAGCCAGTGAGTTTAGTATGTAAGTGAGGCATTTGTAAGTGGTAACTCCAAAAAGAACCATTGCTGCAGGGATTCCAACAATTGGGGCAAACTTGACTCCTCCCTGTAGTGCTATTGCTGTAATTAAACTAGCAGAGCTGGTCAACACTTTTAGCAGAAGATTTGTGGTAATTTCAACTGCTGAAAGAGGGAATTTTATCTTAGCCTTAAGATCATCATAGGGCACACCACTAAGATCGGACAATTTACGCAGTGATTTAGGAGAAAGGCCCAGAGAAACAGCACAGTGCACTGTAAAGCCGACTATCATGCCCAGATTAACAGCCTCTGAGAGACCAGGGACTGGCACAGCTCCAACTGCTGCTGAAGCTAAAGTGTACCATTTTATTTTGCTGTCTAAAGCCTCTTTCTTCTGTTCAATGACGTCCAGACTGATGTTGGGCAGAGCCAGGAGCAGAGCATCCCTCTGATGTTCAGGAAGTTCTTCCTTCAGAGTTTCCCACAGGTCCTTAAATTCATACAGATGAAGTTTGAGACCAGACACCAGGAAGATCTTTGGAGACTCAAAGCCCAGCTTCTGGAGTTCTGCATGAAAAAACAAACAAACAAAACACATAAATCAAAAAAATTTGAACAAAATAGCAGTTAGATTCAGAATGAACATTTTACCTTTAGTGCAGAAGTTCCTGATGATGGTAAGGACTTCTTCCTCTTGGACATTTGGATCTTCCTCTTTCTCACTGTTTATGCTGTTGTCGATTTTGGATCGAATAAAGTAGAACTTTTTCTTCATCTTCTGAATTTCTTTTGCCAGTTTTGCATCATTTTCCGTTAAACGCTCACCGGAAACAATGATGAAGAAGTCGTACTTCTCAAACTCCACATACTCCAGGTATTTGTCAGCTGTAATATTTACAGTGCCAACCCCCGGCAGATCCCAGATTCTAATGTTGGGCATCTCTGGATGAAGATACTCTTTTGGCTCCATAGTTGTCTCCACGACACCAGTTGGAGCAGCTCCCTCTGTTTTGTTTTTGATTCCTCTGAGAGCATTGACCAGAGTGGATTTACCAGAGCCAGACTCTCCTGCGATCGCAATGGTCAGAGGCATGTTGTTCATTCTGTCCAAATACTTCTGTGCCTTTTCAGCTGCCAGAATCTGGTCATTCCTCTGAAGAGCAGTTTGGATTTCTTCTTCATAGTTTTCAGCCATGATGATCCCTGGTGATAAAATAAAATTTAAACAACCATCATCCTCTCAGCCTGCATCCTCTCCGGAGCTTCTTTTATTCCAGAGGGTGTTGCTAAGATAAATGCTCTGATGTCGCTCAGCAGTGAAGTTGAGTTAGTAAAATTGGTACTGCTTTTGTCAACATAAAATCAGACAAACACAGTACCAATTTGACTTGGATATGGAAGATATTCTCAGAAGAACAAATGCTGCAAATAGTAGAAACTAGGGCATTAACGACTACAGATTTTTAGAGGTCGACTTATTTGTCAAAATAGTCAAAGTCGACTAGTCGTGTGATGACGTCATATTAACAGCAGAGGAATAACGCCTCATTTACATCAAGTGCATTAAGTCCACGTCCAAATCTGTCATGTAATGTAGGCTCACATGTAAGCAGGTTTGCAGCATATTTTTCAGCTAATATACAATATATTGTGGCATATTTCCATTTCCTAGGTTTTAACTTAATTCTTAGGCAATTCTCAGTGTTTACCTGCGCCTCCAGAAACATCGCAGATGTCTCCCTTCTCTCCTTCTCCGTTTGTCTCATAATTCCACTCTTCTCCTGGCCTCCTCTGTGCTCACCTGTACTGTTTAGATCATCCTTGTTGTAAATCCAAGGTCTAAAGTAAACGAGCTTTCAGTCCTGGAGTGTTAGATCGTTGTTGATTCCACGTGAATGAGTCCGTTAGAGAAAAAGTTTAAATCCGTGGATGGGCCGCGGTGCGTGGCGACAGTGGAGAGACAGTCCCGGCTTCAGCTCGCTCATATCGGCTGAATACTGTATGTCCAGAAGGGAACTTTATGTGGAGTACTAAAAAGTGAATCTAACCGGCCAAACAGCTAGCGGGCAGTGATGCTGGTTAATCTGACTTCTTTTTCAGTAACGAGTAATCTAACGCATGACTATTTCCTCGCCAGTAAAGATTAAAGTTTTTTTTTCGAAGTCAGAGTGCGTTACTATAAATGTTATTATAATGCTTTTCAGGATGTAATTGCCCCAACCTCCTACAAACCTGCTGCTTTCTTGAATTATGGTTCCCAAATAATCTCTTGTAATGAGCAGTGGGGCATTAGAATTAGGGCTGGATACCGTTTTATTTATTTATTTTTTCCAATACCACTACTTTAACGAGACCTGCTTTTCGGTACCAGTGCCTTAATGGTACTTTTTTCAATACCTATGTTCAGTGTCGGGTAGTAACTGAATACATGTATTTAGAATACTCATTTTGAGAAACTGTATTCAGGTACAGTTACTCTTTCATTTGAGGGTATTTAGAATACAGTTACTTTCTTGATATCAAAGGAATACATTACAGTACTCAATCAATATATTTCAGTTTCATTATCACGACATTAAGCGTCACCTGTAACTTAATGTTTTGAGCAGAATTTCCACTTAAGCAGACATAAAAAGAGAGAAAGGACATTATTACCTCCTGAGCTGCAGAGACAGATCAGATCCACATCAGGACACGGTTTTCTTTCAGCTAAACTTTTCTCAAAGCTTTGACATAGCGAAAGCCACTTCACACTCACAGATCTTTACAAAGTGCGAGCGCTCACTCTGTCACTAATCATTTACCCAAACTGTACCAAAAATGTCTAATACAGAGTGAGCGCTCACTTTTCCACAAACAGGTTCCTCCTCTGGTGCAGCTGGAGTTTAGTAAACAACAGTAAACAACTTGCCGCTTTCCAAAGACAACATGTCACAAAGAGCTTCACAGTGGTAAAACATAATATGTATTTAAAAACATATTAAAAACAGCATATCAGTTTGTGGTATCACTTCTTTTAAGGGCCTGTCACAATTAGCGCATTGGCCGCAGCGATTTTGTCCCCCATTTGTTTGGCGCGACTTTTAAGAAATCGCAGTCACGGTCACAATAGAGTTGTGTTGTTCTGGATTATGCAAAAGAAGTTTTTTTTCCAAATGGAGATTGACCTGATGAGTGAGAGTCATGGATAAAGAGGTGAAGAGTTCTACGACAGATCCCCAGAAGATCATGTGCGCAGTGAGTGTAGTGTTTTATGCTTATTCTGTGGAGTAAAGTCTGGCTGAATGTGCCGCTGTTGCAAAAACTCATTTGACATAAAGCGCGTGTGTTTATTGCTGTTGTTTGTCTTGATAGATTCAGCGTTTGTGACAGGATAGTTTAGGGTTCAACTGTTGTCCCATAGACTATGAAAAACTATAGCTATATGGACAGGCCCGACGCTCAGCTGGTCTTTGCTTTTTGTGTAACCCGATTTGGCAAGAGCCCAATGAGTCAGGTGAGAGCACGGCGGAGCTGCTCCGCCTCCAACCTGGTGTGTGCGGCAGTCGGTTTGTCCACATTCGCCCGATTCTTGACATATTTCTGACACAACGCGACAATTCCCAATGACCCGTAACAGCTCGCAACAGCGCGTAGGAGCGCGCCACGTCCCACAGCAGTGCGGGATGCATGTTCGTGACGTGCATAATAATTCGTGCCATTAATCGTAACGCATAGTAGCAGGTCGCAAAAGTTTGTGGCAGTGCGTGAAACCTCTACCCCGAATCATCAAATTCCACTCACATTAGTGATCCTCGGCCACGAATGTGGATTTGTGGCATTCGTGACTTGTCGTCGTTATGTGTAAACCCACCATTATTGCAACTTTACAAGCTCTCGGATATAGAGTGGGTCGATCACCTGTTGTCGCTGACTGGATTAGGAGAAAGCAATCCAACGGAGCTGATGGAGAACACGCTGGCATTGCTCAGCTCTGGTGAAGCTTAGTTCCTTTCCACTCATCTCTTTCTGCGCCAGCTACCACCTCAAATACGGCCAATTCTCCCTCATCCGCACTAAAGATGACAGGGGTTTGGCTGAAGAAGCGGACAGACTTTTTTCTGGCCTCCCAACAGTTTTCGGTGCACGCTCTGTTACCATGCGGGCCTGAGAGCGAGGATACCATGGATGTCGCCGTCGTCACGGAGCAGCAGAAGGAGACCTACCATCCCCGATTTGGAGTGAAGGCTCGCCGCTGTGTCCCACCGTGTTCCTTTCAGCGGCCGGGAAACGAGAAGGGCGGCGCTCATTTGCAGCTGCCTGCACCGGCAACGACGCTAAGCTGCTTTTCATTGAGGACAACACTTCAGGACGACGTATTCTTGTGGATTCAGGGGCTCAGCGGAGCATTGTGCCCCCTTCCTCCGCTGACACTTTGGAACAAGGTCAAGGGCCCCCGCTGGACGCTGCTAACGACACCTCCATCCGCACCTTCGGCACCAGGTTTCTGACTGTGTGTTTACCTGGGACTTTGTGACAACTTCTGTTTCAGTAATTATCGTAGGGGCAGTTTTTCTGTGTGCTTTCAGGCTGCTAGTGGATGTAGCTAACAGATGTTTTATTAACTGTGTCTTTTGACTCATACTCTCGTACTTTGGGGATCGCTGGGCCACTGCTCACTAACATGTTTGTGTCACGGGGTGACTTGAGTCTGTGTGTGAGAGCTGGGGTGTCACCAAAGTGAGTAGGAGTGTGTGTGTGTCACTAACCCCATTGCCATTCAAAGCACTGAGGCAGTATTAAGGATCAGAAACACATTTAATTCAACAATAGTGCAAAAATAATGTATGTAAGTATGTTGTTATAACCGTACAGTAAATCACAGAAACTCCTTTATCTCAGTCTGTTCCTCAACATGTTCACTTCTGAAAGCAAAACAGCTTCCTGAACCTGTTCAAATTGAGTTATTTTTTAATGACACTTAAATAATTTCTGTGGCTTCTCTATCATTAACACAATAGAAAATGATGTTTAAGGGCCATTGGATGTGTATCAGACCCACAAAAATGTAATTAAGCTCAGGACACTATGAAACGCCAATTCGGATAAAGTAAAATCTCAAAAGGTCTGTACATTCATTAATGATTTCTAATGAGGCTTTGACCTAAACGTAGTTGATGGTTGACAACAGCAGAAAACATCTGGATTGACTGTCATTTGTGATGTTTGAGGCTAATGCTAACAGCTATTGGAAATCAAATGAGTGTAGCTTCATCTCTGCAGTAACCATATTCTGTGAATAAAGACAAACTTCCTTCTTTGATGCTGTAGGTTTTATTTAGGTTATAGACACATCACTGTCATTAACTGTGGAAGGTGATCTTTGTTGATTACACTTTTATTATTGCGGGAGTAGATATAAGGAGAGGAGTAAAGATTAATATATATATGTGTGTGTGTGTCTGTGTGTGTAAATATTAAAACAGTTGTGTTCAGATTGTTACATTGAAATATCCCACACATTTAAACAGCACTAAGTCAAGGATTGTGTTCAGTGATATTGCAAAGAGATAAAATATAAATCTTACATGTGTGAAATATCAGGTATTTGTAATTCACACAAATGTGTTCAGTGCCAGGCTTTTTTGAAAACCCGTTGAGCATCATCATACAGTGTGTTTAGTATGTATTTGAGGACTTTGTAGGTGGTAACACCAGAAATACCCATTGCGAAAACGGTCCCAATAACTGGGATAAAGCTGGCTACTTGCTCTAGTACCATTGATGTAATGAGAGCAGCAGACCTGGCCAACACTTTATTATAAGCTCTTTGGTAATTTCAGCTCCTGCAAGAGGTGACTCTATCTCAGCCTTAAGGTCATCGAGAGACACTCCACTAAGATCGGACAATTTACGCAGTAACTTAGGAGTAAGACCCAGAGAAACAGAATAGTGCACTGTAAAGCCGATTATAATGCCCAGATCAACACCTTCTGAGACACCAGGGATTGGAACACCTCCAACTGCAGCTGAAGCTAAAGTGAGCCATATTATTTTCTTCTCAAAAGTCTTCTTCTTCAGTTCGATGACCTCCAGACTGGTGTTGGGCAGAGCCACCTGCAGGACATCCCTCTGATGTTCAGGAAGTTCCTCCATCAGAGTTTTACGCAAATCCTCAAAATCGTACAAATGGAGTTTTAGACCAGACACAAGGAAAACCTTTGGAGACTCAAAGCCCAGCTTCTGGAGTTCTGTTTTAAAGTAAAGGTGAGTCAGTAAAATAAGTTTGAACCAAATGACAGTGAGATTCAGAAACACTTTACCTTTAGTGCAGTAGTTCCTGATGATGTCAAGGACTTCCTCCTCTTGGACATTTGGATTTTCCTCTTTCTGACTGTTTATGCTGTTGTCGATCTTGGATCGAACAAAGTAGAACTTTTTCTTCATCTTCCGAATTTTCTAGCCAGTTTTGCATCATTTTCTTTGAAACGCTCATTGGAAACAATCATGAAGAAGTCGTACTTCTTAAACTCCATCTTCTTAATATATTTATCAACTGTAAACTTGGTGGTGCCGATTCCCGGCAGATCCCAGATTCTGATGTTGGGATGCTCTGGATGAAGATATTCTGTTGGCTCCATAGTTGTCTCCACGACACCAGTTGGAGCTGCTCCCTCTGTTCCGTTTTTGATTCCTCTCAGAGCATTGACCAGAGTGGATTTACCAGTGCCAGACTCTCCTGTGATCGCAATGTTCAGAGGAATGTTGTTCATTTTGTCTAAATATCCTTGTGCCATTTCAGCAGCTTGAGCCTGGTCATTGTTCTCAGAGCAGTTTTCATTTCTTCTTTCCACTGATCAGCCATGATGATCCCTAGGAAATAATGATGACATCAATTTGAAACATTATCTTGAGTCTCATCAGTATAAGATAAATATTACTGTCTACATTTGACCTTCCTTCAGTGTATTTGGGGTTAAAACACCGAGAGGAGCAGTGGCTCATCGCCACAGACAACATACTGTACATATTTTTGATCTGATAGATGGGATCATTGTCAACATCAATGAGAAGAGAGATTTTTTATTTTATTTAGTCTTCCTGCATTCTGGTGCATTTTAAGCAAAAAATAATAACTATTTTTGGCTATTATGCTGCTGTGAAAATAATAATTTACATAGGGTACAGCTTTTTTAAATAATGTAATGGATCAGTTTTCTTTCAAGGGCGCAGGTCCTTGATTCTTCTCTCAGCAGCTCTCAGATACAGACTCTGAACCTCAGCCTGATGCTGCAGAGAGAAAACTCTGACCAACATGTGCAGCTCTCACCTCGTGTAGGGCAAGAGCAAGAGAGAGGGAGGGGAGAGAACTAAAGTTTAGAACGGGGTCCTGAATTGAATTCCACTGCGATCCAAAAAATAAAGTAGAATAATTATCAAGCAAAGGTCTGGAACATAATTTACCGTAATAATAATTTGTGTGCTTTGAAAACAATGCAACAATTCATTAGGCCCGAGCCGGACGCAGTCCCCGGCAAGGGACTATTGTTTTTGCGTGGTTTCTTTCTTGTTTTTTTAAATTTCTCCGTCAACGATCTCATTTTTACCCGCTAAACGTCGATGAAAACCCAACGGATTTGGCGGAGTCATTCGGGTGGCGTGAAAATGGATGGAAATAGACAAGTTAGCCACGGCCAAAACAAAACGGCTCGACAGCGCCCCTCAAAGTTGACCCCTATTCAAATCGGGACGCTCGTTTTTGGGCGTAGGCAAAACAGTTCGGTACAGTGAAAGTGGACATCAGGACATAATAATAATAATAATAATAATGCATTAGTCTTATATAGTGCTTTTTCAGACGCTCAAAGTCGCTTTTACAATTTGGTGCATTATTCATTCACTCCATACTCGGTGATAAGCGAGGCAACCAGTCTGTGCACATCAGCCACCACCACCAACCACTCACTCACTCACTACATTCGCTAGGCTTCCTGGTGTTACTGAACGGTCTCCCATCCAAGTACTAACCAGGCCCTACCCTGCTTAGCTTCCAAGGTCTGACGGGATTGGGCATCGCAAAGGCGGTATGGACAAACCAAAAACTGAATTAGAGCGCCAAACCCCGATGCACAGGAAGTCGGCCATTTTGGCTTGAAATCCAGAAACCCTCTGGACTCAACTTATGTTTTAACGAACTAGTCCCTGTTTTTTCATCGGAATAAGCACAGTGCATCTAGACATATTGAAATTCAAGAATTGGCCACGGTTTGTAAAACTGTTGCAACGTCTCCTCATAACGCCGCGGCAAAGAACGCGTAGATTTTGTGTATTTTCGAAGACAGCTCACACTCACAGGAATAAGCCGACAGAGCTATACCTTGAAAACTGCAGTTTGGATTTTTTTTAATACAACGTGCCAGTATGTTCTAAACACTTACTCCAGAGGTCACTAAACTGCGGACCTCGGTCCGGATCCGGACCCATGCGCCAGCCAATCCGGACCCAAACCTTGGATCCGAACTTTGGACCCGACCGTGAATCCCCTCAGACGAGTGGCTGCATCTGTGCTCTCTCACTCTCTCTCTCTCTCTCTCCCGCTCTGACTGCAGCAGAGCAGTAAACTACAGCCCAGATGACCAGAAAGAGAAAGTCCTACATCTTAGCTTCATGATACTTTCTACATTTTTAGAAACGGTTTCAGAATGACTGAAATACGGCTCGCTAAAAACAAAAGCGGAGGACGCCCTAATCAAATATGCACGCGCGATCGTAATGCGCAAATAGCGCGGCTGTTTCCCGATCGGCAGCGAGCAGGTCTGAACCTGGACTAAACCTGGACTAAATCAGGTATGTACCTGGTTTAGTATGGACGTATAGGATGTACAGTATGAATTTATACCCGACTATCACAAGACCTAGCAGAATTACAACGCACAGTGCAACCCTTATTGACAACATTTTCACTAATAATATGCAGTTCACAAATACCAGCGGTATATGATTTGTGATATAACGGATCATCTGCCCGTATTCACGGTGTATGATGATAATGAGTTAGATCAAAAATCACCTCAAAAATATTTTTGTAAACGCGTAAGAACTGAGGACTCAATTTATTCACTTTATAGTGACTTAACTAAACAAGATTGGAACGAGGTATATAACAAGAATGATGTAGATAGTGCTTATGAAACTGTCATGGAAATTTTTAGTATAGCATACAATAAACACTGTCCAATTCAGCAATTTAGTAAAAACAGCAAAACGACTAAATGTCCGTGCTTAACCAAGGGTTTACAAAATGCTTGTAAGAAGAAAAACTCTCTATATAGACAATTCATTAGATTAAGAACAGATGAATCTGAAAGTAGATATAAAATATATAAAAATAAACTGACCAATATATTAAGGAATAGTAAAAAACTATATTATACCAATCTATTATATAAAAACAAGAACAACATGAAAGGGGTATGGGGAATACTAAACACTATAATCAAAGGTCATGCAAAAAATAATTCATATCCAAACTATTTCACTAATGACAATCATAATATGAATGATATTGTGGAACGTTTTAATAGTTTTTTTGTAAATGGAGTCATTGATCTTTCTTTCTTTCTTTCTTTCTTTCTTTCTGGAATTTGACCCCCTGAACATAGTCGAAAACTCACCAAACTTTGGTGAAAAATTTATTTAAATGTGTGTTTTGTATTGGGGAAATAAAAAATGGCGCGACAGCGCCACCTACGAAAGTGAATATACATTACGCCTATGGGCACAGGAAAGAAAAAAGAAGAGCCACGACTCCTTTGTAACACACATCATTAAGATTAATCTTGTTATCATGAGCATCAATCAGTCTGCGATTATTGTACCTTCATGAATAAATGTGGAGTATATTATGTATCATTCAAACACTTTGATACAAAGTAATGTTATATGGGCTGTAATGGTGATGGTGAATAACAGCAACATGGTAATAAATTCGGTATAGGAAACAAAATTATACACTTGTTATAAAGTGTAACATACTATGAATGTTGACTTAATATACTGCATTGTTGTATCTGTAACTATGTAACCAACTTAATTGTTAATTGTTTTGTAAGATAATAAGAACTAAACAGTGTTATTGTTGCAACCACATTATTATTTACGTATATGAACAGGGGTAGGAGTCAATAGCTTGTCTTCTTCCCACTCCTTTTCAAGCTAGAATGTTAATTATTTTTATTTTATTATATTTTTTCTGGCTTTTGTGCCTGTGTTGTGTAGCTCGAAATAAAAATAAAAAAAATCAATCAATCAATCAAACCTGGACTAAACCTGTACTAAGCGGGACTCAGTGTGTTGAACTGAGCAAAGAAACACATCACTGTCATATTATGTGCTCTTTGTGTATAACAATACAGTAGCCTATGCATTCTGCTATTTAGGAGCCAAAACTTATTTTTAGAGCAAAAAAACAATAACAGGATTCAATTGATTACATTATTTTCAAATCACAGAAATAGATTTAAAAAGGCTTAAAACCCTGATATCACTGTGAATTAACCCCGTATGTTCCGGACCTTTGCTTGACCATTTTTTTCATTTTGGACCTTGGTGAAATTTAATTTGTGACCCCTGACTTACTAAAAATATATATATATATATCACAGTCATGTCATATTTTGTAAGATGTGGGCGTGGCCAAGGTAAATGTCTCAAAAATGGCACATTATCATTTATAAATCGAACATGCATTGAAATATTGAGCTCACGCTTGTGTCACTAATGCACTAACCCAAGCTGCACAGAACGAAGTCATTAAAAGACCAACTTCACCACAGTACAGCGCCACCTATCTATACTTTGAACATTTTAGTTTGTACGATTTATATGAAACCTTGCAGGTATATTCTACACATTAAAAGACACACAAAAATATATTACATGTGTTTGATATTTACTAAGATGTGGGCGTGGCAAGGCTAAATGTCCCAGAGACTGCATAATATCCTTTATAATTCTCACGTACCTTGTCAGATTGAGTTGGAAATGTAATCACTTATGAACTGGGGGAGCCCGACACTCTACCTATGTAGCTAAATGGATGGTGCGAAGTACACGTACATGTATATTAGGTACCGCCCCCTGCTCGTGTATTTGCTGGACACTGAGCAGCGGCTTTACAGATTTGGCGATATTCATTGAATCATTTTGTAATCAAGGCAAATTCGCCCAAAGATTTGAGTAGGTGCTCCAGCCTGCAGCAGCCACGGGTTTGGTGCCTACAAATAGAAGTACGTGGAAAGGACTTCCATGGAATTTTGCACATCTGTCCAGATGCTGTTTTGCCTGGTGGCTTCTTCCGAGTATTGCAGTTCACTGGCCTTTAGAAAGTATTTCAACTATAGAATGAGTGAAAAGCACAGCTGAGGCGAGCGTGAGGCCTTGAGGCTGACGCAAGAGTGGGCCGGCACCGGAGCTACCTGGGGCAAGATTGAGACCGGGGTGTGACGAAGCCTCAGGCGAGAGTGGGCTGGAGTTACTGGCGCAAGAAACCATGTTGGGTGTGAGGCCGAGGCGAGAGCAGGTTTGGGCGAGAGTGAGCAGGGGCGGTCACAAGGGTGGGACTGCGCCAGGGGTGAGGGCCTTTATCGCTGCTTGTGGCTTTAATTATAGTTTTGTTTTACTCTAAAATTACATTTTGGGTTTCTAAATAACAGAATATACACAATGTGCCAATGCAGTGCTGTGTTTCTCCTCTTTGCTCAGCTCAACAATGAGCCCGGTTTGGCAGGTTGGTCGTTTGGTCTGGTTAGTCCAGGTTGGTGGTCCAGGTTTGGTCCTGGTTTGGTCCTGGTTTAGGTCCAGGTTTGGTCCAGGTTTAGTCCAGGTTTGGTCCAGGTTTAGTCCAGGTTTGGTCCTGGTTGGTCCTGGTTTAGTCCAGGTTTGGTCCAGGTTTAGTCCAGGTTTGGTCCTGGTTTAGTCCAGGTTTGGTCCAGGTTTAGTCCAGGTTTGGTCCTGGTTTAGTCCAGGTTTGGTCCAGGTTTAGTCCAGGTTTGGTCCTGGTTTGGTCCAGGTTTAGTCCAGGTTTGGTCCTGCTCGCCGCTCTTTTGTTTTAAACGATGGAGAAACAGCCGCGCTGTTTGTGCGTAACGATCGCGCGTGCATATTTAATTAGATGACTAGCATCTTCTCGGTTTTAAATCTTAGCCGTATTTAAATCATTCTGCAGCCGTTTCTAAAAGCTTAAAACGAGCTCAGAGGCTGCAGTTTCTCTTTCTGTTCAGCTGGGTTAGCGTAGCGTGAGGGGGAGGGAGCGAGGGTGAGACAGCGCAGACGCAGCTGCAGGACTGTCACGTCGGGTCTAAAGTTTGGATCCAAGTTTCGGGTTCGGACGGGTTGGCGCATGGGTCCGGAACCAGACTGAGGTCCCCCATTTCATGACCTCTGGTTTAGTTCATTATAGTGGCAGCTGCATTAGCAGCGCAGTAAAGCGGTTTACTATGCAAATTAGCCATGTGGTCTTTTAGTTTATAAGCGAAAACAAACACAGACTAATGTATTAGTGGGAAACCCTGTTATGAAAGGTAGACAAAGTGTTTAGTTGCTTCAGATAATTCATGACGTTAACGCTTCTAAACTGAGCTGAACCACTGGGATCTTTCAGTGACATTTGGTTGTTGGTTTATTTTTTTATTTTTTTTTATTTTTTTCTTTATTTAAATTTTTTATTGGCATACAGGACAAAAACATTCATACAACACATAGACAAAGGAGAAACACATAGGGTCACAAATAACAAAAGGTAGATGGAACAGGATGTACAAACAGTTGAGTGTTTTGTGTGGGAAATATTGGTGTGGGTGGAGTGAATGTGTGCGTGGTTGTTGGTTTATAATGTGATTACAGCTACAATTTTTAATAGACAGACTGTGTCTAGAAAGAGCTTTTAAAATAAAATGTCTCATCATTCTTCAAACTGCTTGTTTATGTTTGCTGTCCAGTGTGTACATGCTCCTACTGGACAACAAACTTGAGTAATAGTCGTTCTATTTCAGAGACAAAAAATGTCTGTATGTAGTGTATGCGCTGTTTCCAGTAAATACATTTTCTGAACCTGCATTAGGGCTATGTTTCCGAGGCATTGGGGTCCAAGTTTATTGAGATCTTTTTTTAACAAGTCCGAGTGCTGCAATAACAACTGGAATACTGTGTGTCTTCATTCACCACATTGTGTTGATTTAAATTTCCAGATCTTTGTATTTAGACAGTTTTCACAAACTTTCACTGAAGTGTTTCTGTCAGATGGGATTGCAATGACAATTCAATTAATGTAAAAAAAAAAATGTCATTTTTTTTCTTGTCTTCTTTATTTTATTAATCATAGCTATTTAAAATGTATTGTGTCATATTAGTATAAGAATTGATTAGGAGGGGTAATTGTTATTGCCATTGTTATTACTATTGCTGTTGTGTTATCAGCATTATTTTAACAGCCCAGGATAAATACCTAACAATTTATATATTATTCTTAGAATCAAATTTAATCGATCCAGACAGCGGTATTGCTATTGATGCTGATGGTAATATAAAGGAATTAAATTCTTACAAGTAAAACATGCACATATCCATGTACTCTGCATTCAACATAACTCGTAGTACAGGGCAGACATGTGGGGGACGGCAGCTCGAGGAAAGCCTCTTCTGGCAGCAGACTCCTAAATCTTGTCTCTTTTAATGCACAGTATAGGACACTTAATAAATGATGGTCCTGTTGCTCGGGGCTGCTCCCCTCTGGCAGCAGGTCCAGACACAGGAAAGAAAAAAGAAAAGCCACGAATCCTTTTTAATACACATCATTAAGACTACTCTTGTTATCATGAGCATCAATCAGTCTGCGATTATTGTGCCTTTCATGAATAAATGTGGAGTATGTTATGTATCATTCAAACACTTTGATACAGACTAATGTTATATGGGCTGTAATGATGATGGTGAATAACAGTAATACCAACATGGTAATAAAATAGGTATAGGAAACAAAATTATAAACTTGTTATAAAGTGTAACATACTATGAATGTTGACTTAATCTGTAAATATGTAACCAACTTAATTGTTTTGTAAGATACTAAGAACTAAACAGTGTTATTGTTGCAACCACATTATTATTTAAGTTTACGAACAGGGGTGGGAGTCAATAAGCTTGTCTTCTTCCCACTCCTTTTCGAGCTAGAATGTTAATTATTTATTTTCTTTTATTATATTTTTCTGGCTTTTGTGCCTGTGTTGTGTGTTGTGTAGCTCGAAATAAAAAAATCAAAACAAAAATGTGCATTCATTTTCTTTCAGTTTTGATTACAATGTTTTTTGTTGGCTTTAACTTGTTTGTCAGTTTGCAGTGGCATATCCCATGAGATTGTAAGTCTTTCTCTTAAACAGTTGGTGGCTGGTGTTCATAATATTATTCTTATTCATATTATTATTATTAGGCCCGAGCAGTGGATATGCAGTGTCCCGCGAGCTCTAATTTGGGTGGGGTGCGTGAGACAAATTAATAAAATATGGCAAACAGGCAGTTTACATTGAGTCAATGGGAGCCCGTTCAGAAGAAATGTCATTGTACAAAGGTGATACTGGCTAAGGACATAGACCACGTCAGAACATGAAACAATTATATTATGGCCCCGCCTTAAACTCTAGAGTAAGTCGGCCATCTTGGCCTGAACCTCAAACCTTCAAAATCATATCTCTGGATCTGATCCCCGAGTTTTTATTCAAAAGCCTGAATGTGGGCTTTAAGATTGTCATTTTGTCTTTCGAAAGAGTATTAGGCGTGGTCATGACAAGCCCGTAACTCAGAGGAAAATGAAAAGTCTCATATCTTGTGCACGTACGATATCTCATATCGTATGTGCACATTCCTGAGCTGGACGTAATGGTATGTAAATAAATGTATTCTATCCAAAAGCGAGAGCAGGGCTCTTTTAATTATCATTGTTAAACGTTGTAAAACGTTTTCAGCACACTAGAAATTTCAGGCAAAAAAAAATCTACTGTAAATTTGTTCCAGAATCTAGATAAAAGAGGAAAGTCAAGGAAGAGGGATATTAGTGCTATTATGTAACTATACAGCTTACGTAGATGGAGTCCATCCGTAGAGTTCAGAAGCAGAAATAGCCCTCTGTCATTTTTGTTTTGTGAAAGTATTTTCCTTTTATGGTTTCAGCTATAAATGTGAATAACTGTAAAAGATACAAGTGTTACCTTCCAGTCAGTGCCACAGCTCCGTCTGAAGAAAAGAATGTCCAGTGTGTGTCTGATTTCATTGTTTATATAACCACACCTCCTGCCTTACGTGTTATTGGGAAACTAACTTAGACTGAAACTACGGAAGTTCAGAGTGAATCTGCTAAACCCCTCTGCCATATAAACAGGCTAGAAGGTTGGATATTAATCGATAATGGAAGTTGGTCGTGTTTCTTTTTGCTAATAATGTCCATATTTGTGCATCGCCATGTCAGTTACATGAAACCAGCACAATGAGCTGGGCTTTTGTCCAGTCACTCCATCCCTGACTCTTTGTGGGAGAACAGAGCAAATAAAGTTACATTTTAGAAAAAAACTGCCAAAAACATTTACATAAGTAACTATAAAGTTCATAATAATAAAGTATCACTATTACCATTGTTATTATAGCATATAACAAACATTTGATTGATTTATTTATTTCGAGCTACACAATACAGGCACAAAGCCAGAAAAAAAACACAACAAAAGAAAAAAACAAAAAGCAAACAAAATAAATAAATAATTACATTCAAGCTCGAAAGGAGTGGGAAGAAGACAAGCTTATTGACTCCCACCCCTGTTCATAAACTTAAATAATTATGTGGTTGCAACAATAGCACTGCTTAGTACTTATTATCCTACAGAACAATTACCAATTAAGTTGGTTACATAGTTACAGGCGCAACAATGTATTATATTAAGTCACATTCATAGTATGTTACACTTTATAACAAGTGTATAATTTTGTTCCCTATACCTATTTTATTGCCACGTTGGTATTACTGTTATTCACCATCATCACTACAGCCCATATAAGATCAAAGTGTTTGAATGATACATAATATACTCCACATTTATTCATGAAAGGTACAATAGTCGCAGACTGATTGATGCTCATGATAACAAGAGTAGTCTTATGAATGTGTGTTAAAAAGGATTCGGGGCTTTTCTTTTTTCTTTCCTGTGTCTGGACCTGCTGCCAGAGGGGAGCAGCCCCCGAGCAACAGACCATCATTCGTGAGGTGTCCTATGCTGTGCATTAAAAGAGACAAGATTTAGGAGTCTGCTGCCAGAGGAGGCTTTCCTCGAGCTGCCGGCCCCCACATGTCTGCCCTGTACTACGAGTTATGTTGAATGCAGAGTACATGGATATGTGCATGTTTTAATTGTAAGAATTTAATTCCTTTATATTACCATCAGCATCAATAGCAATACCACTGTCTGGATCGATTAAATTTGATTCTAAGAATAATATATAAATTGTTAGGTATTTATCCTGGGCTGTTAAAATAATGCTGATAACACAACAGCAATAGTAATAACAATGGCAATAACAATTACCCCTCCTAATCAATTCTTATACTAATATGACACAATGCATTTTAAATAGCTATGATTAATAAGAATAAGGAAGACAAAAAATAAAAATAAAGAATGAAAACAACAGCAAAACAAAATACAGTCAAGACATACAGTATAGTTAATGTAAGATATTACTAATACAATATAGTCACCTAGTTATTTCTTATTTACTAAATTAAAAATTATAACCTCTTACAATAATAACAATAATTAAGCCGCAAGCGGCATTTAGAGGCCCTCGAGGGTCTCGTTTGGCCGGTTGACGCCGGTGGCCGCACACCGCCCCAATAACCGGGAGGCGCTGCCGCGCCCTACCTGCCACACTAGTCGAGATTGTAAAAGAGCAAAGGCAAGAAATGGCGCCTTCGGCGCCAGATCACTCGATTTTCCCAAAATGGCCGACCTCCTGTTGGTTGCCTAGCAACCATGTAATGTACTTTTTTGTTTAGACTGTCATGACGCACGCGTGTACCAACTTTGGTGTGGCTGCGCCAAAGTTGGCATCGGTTCGTTGCCATGGCAACACGGTGGGAAAAGGGGCGTGGCCTCAATGACTTTTTTGTTGGGGGTCACGTGACGGATGTCTGTGCCAAATTTCTTTTGTCTACGACAAAGTTCAATTTTTTTCCTCATTCATTTTTTGTTGGTGCTCTACAGGGGGCGCTATCGCGCCCATTTTCAAATGTCCTAAATCACAACATCTGGGGTCGACGACTCTACCAACGATTCAAGTTACGCTCAAATCGGCTTCAGTTTGTGCGAGTTATGACTGTATAAAGGTGATGGCGAGGACCGAAAACTGACGCCGAATTCATGGCGTTGCCATGACAACACCGTTAATCCTATTAGAAAGTTTTTAATAACTTTTGATGTCCCACTTGTGTAGATGATCTGGAGCGAACGGGGAGTCGCTGCGTTAAAAGCCCTAGGACGAGTTCGTTAAAATGCGAGGGCACGAAATGGCGCCTTCGGCGCCAGATCGCTCTTCTGGCCAATATGGCCGCCCTCCTGATGGTTGCCTAGCAACCGCGTAATATGTGTTTTGTTTGGCTTCACATGAACAATCACTGTGCCGAATTTTTTTCGTCTACGACGAAGTCAAGTTTTCGGGCATCTCCATAGGCGCAATGTAATTTTGATTTTCCAGGGGGCGCTGACGCGCCATTTTTTGGATTTTTATATTTTTTAAATGTGAAGAATTTTGTTTTCACGTGTTTGAATTTTGTGCAAAAAATCAGGACTTTTCGTCAGTGGGAAAGTGGACTTTGAGGGGGAGAAGAAAAATAATAATAATTAAAGCCGCAAGCGGCATTTAGAGGCCCTCGAGGGTCTCGTTTGGCCGGTTGACGCCGGTGGCCGCACGCCGCCCAATAACTGGGAGGCGCTGCCGCGCCCTACCTGCCGCACTAGGTCGAGACTATAAAAGAGCAAAGAGAAGACATGGCGCCTTCGGCGCTAGATCACTCGATTTTTCCCAAAATGGCCGACCTCCTGTTGGTTGCCTAGCAACCATGTAATGTACTTTTTTGTTCAGACTGTCATGACGCACGCGTGTACCAACTTTGGTGTGGCTGCGCCAAAGTTGGCATCGGTTCGTTGCCATGGAAACGCGGTGGGAAAAGGGGCGTGGCCTCAATGACTTTTTTGTTCGGGGTCACGTGACGGATGTCTGTGCCAAATTCTTTTGTCTACGACAAAGTTCAATTTTTTTCCTCATTCATTTTTTGTTGGTGCTCTGCAGGGGGCGCTATCGCGCCCATTTTCAAATGTCCTAAATCACAACATACGGGGTCGAGGACTCGACCAACGATTAAAGTTTCACTCAAATCGGCCACAGTATGTGCGAGTTATGACACTTCGAATGCGGTGGCGAGCGCTGAAAATGGACGCCGAATTCATGGCATTGCCATGACAACACCGTTAATCCTATTAGAAAGTTTTTAATAACTTTTGATGTCCACTTATGTAGATGATCTGGAGCGAACGGGGAGTCGCTGCGTTCAACGCCCTAGGAGTAGTTCGTTCAAATGCGAGGGCACGAAATGGCGCCTTTGGCGCCAGATCACTCGATTTTTCCCAAAATGGCCGACCTCCTGTTGGTTGCCTAGCAACCATGTAATGTACTTTTTTGTTCGGACAGTCATGACGCACGCGTGTACCAATTTTGGTTTGGCTGCGCCAAAGTTGACATCGGGTCGTTGCCATGGCAACACGGTGAGAAAAGGGGCGTGGCCTCAATGACTTTTTGTTCGGGGTCACGTGACGTATGTCTGTGCCAAATTTCTTTTGTCTACGACAAAGTTCAAATTTTTTCCTCATTAATTTTATTTGGTGCTGTGCAGGGGGCGCTATCGCGCCCATTTTCAAATTTCATATATCAAAACATCCGGGGTCGAGGACTCGACCAACGATTCAAGTTTCGCTCAAATCGGCCAGAGTATGTGCGAGTTATGACTGTTTGAAGTCGGTGGCGAGCGCTGAAAATGGACGCCGAATTCATGGCGTTGCCATGACAACACCGTTAATCCTATTAGAAAGTTTTTAATAACTTTTGATGTCCCACTTGTGTAGATGATCTGGAGCGAACGGGGAGTCGCTGCGTTCAACGCCCTAGGACGAGTTCGTTAAAATGCGAGGGCACGAAATGGCGCCTTCGGCGCCAGATCGCTCTTCTGGCCAATATGGCCGCCCTCCTGATGGTTGCCTAGCAACCGCGTAATATGTTTTTTGTTTGGCTTCACATGAACAATCACTGTGCCAAATTTTTTTCGTCTACGACGAAGTCAAGTTTTCGGGCATCTCCATAGGCGCAATGTAATTTTGATTTTCCAGGGGGCGCTGGCGCGCCATTTTTTTGATTTTTTATATTTTCTAATGTGAAGAATTTTGTTTTCACGTGTTTGAATTTTGTGCAAAAAATCAGGACTTTTCGTCAGTGGGAAAGTGGACTTTGAGGGGGAGAAGAAAATAATAATAATAATAATAATAATTAAAGCCGCAAGCGGCATTTAGAGGCCCTCGAGGGTCTCGTTTGGCCGGTTGACGCCGGTGGCCGCACGCCGCCCCAATAACGGGAGGCGCTGCCGCGCCCTACCTGCCACACTAGGTCGAGATTATAAAAGAGCAAAGAGAAGAAATGGCGCCTTCGGCGCTAGATCACTCGATTTTTCCCAAAATGGCCGACCTCCTGTTGGTTGCTTAGCAACCACGTAATGTACTTTTTTGTTCGGACAGTTGTGACGCATGCGTGTACCAATTTTGGCTTAGCTACGCCAAAGTTGACACCGGGTCGTTGCCATGGCAACACGGTGGGAAAAGGGGCGTGGCCTCAATGACATTTTGTTCGGGGTCACGTGACGGATGTTTGTGCCAAATTTCTTTTGTCTACGACAAAGTTAATTTTTTTTCCTCATTAATTTTTATTTGGTGGTCTGCAGGGGGCGCTATCGCGCCCATTTTCAAATTTCCTATATCACAACATCTGGGGTCGACGACTCTACCAACGATTCAAGTTACGCTCAAATCGGCTTCAGTTTGTGCGAGTTATGACTCTTTGAACGCGGTGGCGAGTGCTGAAAACGGACGCCGAATTCATGGCGTTGCCATGACAACACCGTTAATCCTATTAGAAAGTTTTAATAACTTTTAATGTCCCACTTGTGTAGATGATCTGGAGCGAACGGGGAGTCGCTGCGTTCAACGCCCTAGGAGGAGTTCGTTCAAATGCGAGCGCACGAAATGGCGCCTTCGGCGACAGATTACTCAATTTTTCCCAAAATGGCCGACCTCCTGTTGGTTGCCTAGCAACCATGTAATGTACTTTTTTGTTCAGACAGTCATGACGCACGCGTGTACCAATTTTTGTTTGGCTGCGCCAAAGTTGACATTGGGTCGTTGCCATGGCAACACAGTGGGAAAAGGGGCGTGGCCTCAATACGTTTTTTGTTTGGGGTCACGTGACAGATGTCTGTGCCAAATTTCGTTTGTCTACGACAAAGTTCAATTTTTTTCCTAATTCATTTTTATTTGGTGCTCTGCAGGGGGCGCTATCGCGCCCATTTTCAAATTTTATATATCAACACATCCGGGGTCGATGACTCGACCAACGATTCAAGTTTCGCTGAAATCGGCCACAGTATGTGCGAGTTACGACTCTTTGAACGCGGTGGCGAGCGCTGAAAACGGACGCCGAATTCATGGCGTTGCCATGACAACACCGTTAATCCTATTAGAAAGTTTTTAATAACTTTTGATGTCCCACTTGTGTAGATGATCTGGAGCGAACGGGGAGTCGCTGCGTTCAACGCCCTAGAGGAGTTCGTTCAAATGCGAGCGCACAAAATGGCGCCTTCGGCGCCAGATCGCTCTTCTGGCCAATATGGCCGCCCTCCTGATGGTTGCCTAGCAACCGCGTAATATGTTTTTTTGTTTGGCTTTACGTGACCAATGACTGTGCCGAATTTTTTTCGTCTACGACGAACTAAAATTTTCGGGATTTCGGGATTTTGGGGGGTCTGGCCATAGGGCGCAATGTTAACGCTGTTTTTCCAGGGGGCGCTGACGCGCCATTTTTTTGATTTTTTACATTTTGGAGATGTGAAGGTTTTTTTTTCACCTAATTGAATTTTGGGCAAAAATTCAGGACTTTTCGTCGGTGGGAAGTTGCCGAAACTGGCTTTTTAGGGGGAGAAGAAAAAAAATAATAATTAAAGCCGCAAGCGGCATTTAGAGGCCCTCGAGGGTCTCGTTTGGCCGGTTGATGCCGGTGGCCGCACGCCGCCCCAATAACCGGGAGGCGCTACCGCGCCCTACCTGCCACACTAGGTCGAGATTATAAAAGGGCAAAGGCAAGAAATGGCGCCTTCGGCGCCAGATCACTGGATTTTTCCCAAAATGGCCGACCTCCTGTTGGTTGCCTAGCAACCATGTAATGTACTTTTTTATTCGGACAGTCATGACGCACGTGTGTACCAATTTTGGTTTGGCTCTACGACAAAGTTTGATCTTATTCTTATTCTTCATTCATTTTTATTTGGTGCTCTGCAGGGGGCGCTATCGCGCCCATTTTCAAATGTCCTAAATCACAACATCCGGAGTTGACGACTCGACCAACGATTGAAGTTACGCTCAAATCGGCTTCAGTTGTGCGAGTTATGAGTCTTTAAACACGGCGGCGAGTCCTGAAAACGGACGCCGAATTCATGGCGTTGCCATGACAACACCGTTAATCCTATTAGAAAGTTTTTAATAACTTTTAATGTCCCACTTGTGTAGATGATCTGGAGCGAACGGGGAGTCGCTGCGTTCAACGCCCTAGGACGAGTTCGTTCAAATGGGAGAGCATGAAATGGCGCCTTCGGCGCCAGATTACTACATTTTTTCCCAAAATGGCCGACCTCCTGTTGGTTGCCTAGCAACCATGTAATGTACTTTTTTGTTCGGACTGTCATGACGCACGCGTGTACCAATTTTGGTTGGCTGCGCCAAAGTTGACATCGGTCGTTGCCATGGCAACACGGTTGGGAAAGGGGCGTGGCCTCAATGACTTTTTTGTTCGGGTTCACGTGACGGATGTCTGTGCCAAATTTCTTTTGTCTACGACAAAGTTAAAAATTTCCTCATTCATTTTTATTTGGTGCTCTGCAGGGGGCGCTATCGCGCCCATTTTCAAATTTCCTAATCACAACATCCGGGGTCGACGACTCGACCAACGATTCAAGTTTCGCTCAAATCGGCCACAGTATGTGGGAGTTATGACTGTTTGAACGCGGCGGCGAGCGCTAAAAATGGACGCCGAATTCATGGGCGTTGCCATGACAACACCGTTAATCCTATTAGAAAGTTTTTAATAACTTTTGATGTCCCACTTGTGTAGATGATCTGGAGCGAACGGGGAGTCGCTGCGATCAACGGCCTAGGACGAGTTCGTTCAAATGCGAGGGCACGAAATGGCGCCCTCGGCGCCAGATCGCTCTTCTGGCCAATATGGCCGCCCTCCTGATGGTTGCCTAGCAACCGCATAATATCTTTTTGTTTGGCTTCACGTGACCAATCACTGTGCGAATTTTGTTCGTCTACGACGAACTAAAAATTTTCGGGATTTCGGGATTTTGAGGGGTCTGGCCATAGGGCGCAATGTTAACGTGGTTTTCCAGGGGGCGCTGACGCGCCATTTTTTGAATTTTTACATTTTGGAGATGTGAAGTTTTTTTTTTTCACCTAATTGAATTTTGGGCAAAAATTCAGGACTTTTCATCAGTGGGAAGTTGCCGAACTGGCTTTTTAGGGGGAGAGGAAAAATAATAATAATAATAAGAAAAACCCGTACAATAACAATATAGCGCCGCCTTCGGCGGCGCATATTTATATATTCGGAAAGGTCTCACGTCCAGTAATCCAACTGTGGGGTTTATTGTCAAATACGAGCGCGTTGCGCTCCTCTTTTACCTCTTCTTTCTCAATATTTTCCCAATGGATTTTTTTTTCGTATTTTTGTGCGAGCAGAAGCAAATATGCCGCTTCGCGGCAAAGACCTATATTATCGGATAGGCCTCGATGCCCTGAGTCACTCTAACAGTGTTTTGAGTGCTGGTGAGTGGCCATGGTCGATGACGAGCGCGTTGCGCTCGTCATCGACTGCTTTCTTGTCCATGTTGCGCCTTGCCTGTGGTTTTCACCTTTTTTTCTTCGAGCAGCAACAAATGTGCCGCTTTCGCGGCACACGCTTATATCACCGGACAGGTCGGGGTGCCGGGAGTCTCGTTATTACTGTGTAATGCATGGGGAGCGCTCCGCGCTCTGTTTCTTGAGCGCTCCGCGCTCTTTTGGGACGTGCGCTACGCGCACGTCTTTCGTCAGTGCGCTCCGCGCACTGCCTGTACAATAACAACAGGCCCGGACCCTGTCAGGCTCTCGGGCCTAATAAAGCCGCAAGCGGCATTTAGAGGCCCTCGAGGGTCTCGTTTGGCCGGTTGACGCCGGTGGCCGCACGCCGCCCAATAACCGGGAGGCGCTGCCGCGCCCTACCTGCCGCACTAGGTGGAGATTATAAAAGAGCAAAGAGAAGAAATGGCGCCTTCGCGCTAGATCACTCGATTTTCCCAAATGGCCGACCTCCTGTGGTTGCTTAGCAACCACGTAATGTACTTTTTTGTTCGGACAGTCGTGACGCATGCGTGTACCAATTTGGCTTAGCTACGCCAAAGTTGACATCGGGTCGTTGCCATGGCAACACGGTGGGAAAAGGGGCGTGGCCTCAATGACATTTTTTTTTCGGGGTCACGTGACGGATGTTTGTGCCAAATTTCTTTTGTCTACGACAAAGTTAATTTTTTTTCCTCATTCATTTTTATTTGGTGGTCTGCAGAGGGCGCTATCGCGCCCATTTTCAAATTTCCTATATCACAACATCTGGGGTCGACGACTCGACCAACGATTCAAGTTTCGCTGAAATCGGCCACAGTATGTGCGAGTTACGACTCTTTGAACGCGGCAGCGAGCCCTGAAAACGGACGCCAAATTCATGGCGTTGCCATGACAACACCGTTAATCCTATTAGAAAGTTTTTAATAACTTTTGATGTCCCACTTGTGTAGATGATCTGGAGCGAACGGGGAGTCGCTGTGTTCAACGCCCTAGGACGAGTTCGTTCAAATGCGAGTGCACGAAAATGGTGCCTTCGGCGACAGATTACTCAATTTTTCCCAAAATGGCCGACTCCTGTTGGTTGCCTAGCAACCATGTAATGTACTTTTTTGTTCGGACAGTCGTGACGCATGCGTGTACCAATTTGGCTTAGCTACGCCAAAGTTGACATCGGGTCGTTGCCATGGCAACACGGTGGGAAAAGGGGCGTGGCCTCAATGACATTTTTTTTCGGGGGTCACGTGACGGATGTTTGTGCCAAATTTCTTTTGTCTACGACAAAGTTAATTTTTTCCTCATTCATTTTTATTTGGTGGTCTGCAGAGGGCGCTATCGCGCCCATTTTCAAATTTCCTATATCACAACATCTGGGGTCGACGACTCGACCAACGATTCAAGTTTCGCTGAAATCGGCCACAGTATGTGGGAGTTATGACTGTTTGAACGCGGCGGCGAGCGCTGAAAAATGGACGCCGAATTCATGGCGTTGCCATGACAACACCGTTAATCCTATTAGAAAGTTTTTAATAACTTTTGATGTCCCACTTGTGTAGATGATCTGGAGCGAACGGGGAGTCGCTGCGTTCAACGCCCTAGGAGGAGTTCGTTCAAATGCGAGCGCACGAAATGGCGCCTTCGGCGCCAGATCGCTCTTCTGGCCAATATGGCCGCCCTCCTGATGGTTGCCTAGCAACCGCGTAATATGTTTTTTTTGTTGGCTTTACGTGACCAATGACTGTGCCGAATTTTTTTCGTCTACGACGAACTAAAATTTTCGGGGATTGGGGATTTTGGGGGGTCTAGCCATAGGGTGCAATGTTAACGCTGTTTTCCAGGGGGCGCTGACGCGCCATTTTTTCATTTTTTACATTTTGGAGATGTGAGGTTTTTTTTTCACCTAATTGAATTTTGGGCAAAAATTCAGGACTTTTCGTCGGTGGAAGTTGCCGAAACTGGCTTTTTAGGGGGAGAAGAAAAAAAAAAAAATAATTAAAGCCGCAAGCGGCATTTAGAGGCCCTCGAGGGTCTCGTTTGGCCGGTTGACGCCGGTGGCCGCACACCGCCCCAATAACCGGGAGGCGCGCCGCGCCCTACCTGCCACACTAGGTCGAGATGGTAAAAGAGCAAAGGCAAGAAATGGCGCCTTCGGCGCCAGATCACTCGATTTTTCCCAAAAATGGCCGACCTCCTGTTGGTTGCCTAGCAACCATGTAATGTACTTTTTGTTTAGACTGTCATGACGCACGCGTGTACCAACTTTGGTGTGGCTGCGCCAAAGTTGGCATCGGTTCGTTGCCATGGCAACACGGTGGGAAAAGGGGCGTGGCCTCAATGACTTTTTTGTTCGGGGTCACGTGACGGATGTCTGTGCCAAATTCTTTTGTCTACGACAAAGTTCAATTTTTTCCTCATTCATTTTTTGTTGGTGCTCTACAGGGGCGCTATCGCGCCCATTTCAAATGTCCTAAATCACAACATACGGGGTCGAGGACTCGACCAACAATTAAAGTTTCACTCAAATCGGCCACAGTATGTGCGAGTTATGACACTTCGAATGCGTTGGCGAGCGCTGAAAATGGACGCCGAATTCATGGCGTTGCTATGACAACACCGTTAATCCTATTAGAAAGTTTTTAATAACTTTTGATGTCCCACTTGTGTAGATGATCTGGAGCGAACGGGGAGTCGCTGCGTTCAATCGCCCTAGGAGTAGTTCGTTCAAATGCGAGGGCATGAAATGGCGCCTTCGGCGCCAGATTACTACATTTTTCCCCAAAATGGCCGCCCTCCTGTTGGTTGCCTAGCAACCATGTAATGTACTTTTTTGTTCGGACTGTCATGACGCACGCGTGTACCAATTTTGGTTTGGCTGCGCCAAAGTTTGACATCGGGTCGTTGCCATGGCAACACGGTGGGGAAAGGGCCGTGGCCTCAATGCATTTTTTGTTCGGGGTCATGTGACGTATTCTGTGCCAAATTTCTTTTTTCTACGACAAAATTCAAATTTTTTCCTCATTAATTTTTATTTGGTGCTCTGCAGGGGGCGCTATCGCGCCCATTTTCAAATTTCATATATCAAAACATCCGGGGTCGAGGACTCGACCAACGATTCAAGTTTCGCTCAAATCGGCCAGAGTATGTGCGAGTTATGACTGTTTGAAGTCGGTGGCGAGCGCTGAAAATGGACGCGAATTCATGGCGTTGCCATGACAACACCGTTAATCCTATTAGAAAGTTTTTAATAACTTTGATGTCCCACTGTGTAGATGATCTGGAGCGAACGGGGAGTCGCTGCGTTAAAGCTGACGCGCCATTTTTTGGATTTTTTATATTTTTTAAATGTGAAGAATTTTGTTTTCATGTGTTTGAATTTTGTGCAAAAAATCAGGACTTTTCGTCAGTGGGAAAGTGGACTTTGAGGGGGAGAAGAAAATAATAATAATTAAAGCCGCAAGCGGCATTTAGAGGCCCTCGAGGGTCTCGTTTGGCCGGTTGACGCCGGTGGCCGCACGCCGCCCCAATAACCGGGAGGCGCTACCGCGCCCTACCTGCCACACTAGGTCGAGATTATAAAAGAGCAAAGGCTTTTTCCCAAAATGGCCGACCTCCTGTTGGTTGCCTAGCAACCATGTAATGTACTTTTTTATTCGGACAGTCATGACGCACGCGTGTACCAATTTTGGTTTGGCTGCGCCAAAGTTGACACCGGGTGGTTGCCATGGCAACACGATAGGAAAAGAGGCGTGGCCATGATTGACTTTTTTTATCGGGATCACGTGACGCACGTCTGTGCCAAATTTCTTTTGTCTACGACAAAGTTTGATCTTATTCTTCATTCATTTTTATTTGGTGCTCCTGCAGGGGGCGCTATCACGCCCATTTCAAATGTCCTAAATCACAACATCCGGAGTGACGACTCGACCAACGATTCAAGTTACGCTCAAATCGGCTTCAGTTTGTGCGAGTTATGAGTCTTTAAACACGGCGGCGAGTCCTGAAAACGGATGCCGAATTCATGGCGTTGCCATGACACACCGTTAATCCTATTAGAAAGTTTTAATAACTTTTGATGTCCCACTTGTGTAGATGATCTGGAGCGAACGGGGAGTCGCTGCGTTCAACGCCCTAGGACGAGTTCGTTCAATGGGAGAGCATGAAATGGCGCCTTCGGTGCCAGATTACTACATTTTTTCCCAAAATGGCCGACCTCCTGTTGGTTGCCTAGCAACCATGTAATGTACTTTTTTGTTCGGACTGTCATGACGCACGCGTGTACCAATTTTGGTTTGGCTGCGCCAAAGTTGACATCGGGTCGTTGCCATGGCAACACGGTTGGGAAAGGGGCGTGGCCTCAATGACTTTTTTGTTCGGGTTCACGTGACGGATGTCTGTGCCAAATTTCTTTGGTCTACGACAAAGTTTAAAAAATTTTCCTCATTCATTTTTCATTGGTGCTCTGCAGGGGGCGCTATCGCGCCCATTTTTCAATCGTCCTATATCACAACATCCCGGCGAGCTCGAACGACTCGACCAACGATTCAATTTTTGCTCAAAGTCGGCCCACAGATTGTGGGAGTTTATGACTTGTTTGAACGCGGCGGCGAGCCGCTACAAAATCTGGACGCCGATATTCATTGCGCTATGCCATGACAACACCGTTCAATCCTATTAGAAAGTTTTTAATAAACTTTTTTGATGTTCCACTTTAGTAGATGATCTGGAGCGAACGGGGAGTCGCATGCGATCAACGGCCTAGGACGAGTTCGCTTCAAATGCGAGGGCACTCGAAATGGCGCTTCGGCGCCAGGATGCTTTTCTGGCCCATATGGCCGCCTTCCTGCATGGTTGCCTAGCACCGCATAACTATCTTTTTTTGTTTGGCTTCACGTGACCATCACTGTGCCGAATTATTGTTCGTCTACGACCGAACTAAAATTTTCGGGGATTTCGGGATTTTGCAGGGGTCTGGCCATAGGGCGCAATGTTACGTGGTTTTTCCAGGGGGCGGCTGAGCGCCATTTTTTTTGAATTTTAATTTTGGAGATGTCGAAGTTTTTTTTTTTACCTAAATTGAATTTTGGGCAAAAATTCACGGACTTTTTCATCAGTGGGAAGTTGCCGAACTGGCTTTTTAGGGGAGAGGAAATAATAATAATGTAATTAATTAATTAAAGCCGGCAAGCGGCATTTAGAGGCCCCTCGAGGGTCTCGTTTGGCCGGTTTTGACCGCCGAGTGGCCGCACGCCGCCAATAACCGGGAGGCGCTGCCGCGCCCTACCTGCCACAGTATGTCGAGGATTATAAAACGAGCAAAGGCAAGGAAATGGCGCCTTCGGGCGCCAGATCACTCGATTTTTTCCCAAATGGCCGACGCTCCTGTTTGGTTGACCTAGCTAACCCATGTAATGTACTTTTTATTCGGACAGTCATGACGCACGCGTGTTTACCAATTTTGGTTTGGCTGCGCCATAGTTTGACCCGGGGTCGTTGCCATACGGCAACACGTGGGAAAGAGGCTTGGCCATATTGACTTTTTATCGCGATCACGTGACGCACGTCTGTTCGCGAAAATTTCTTTGTCTTACGAAAAAGTGATTGATCTTATTTCTTCCTTTCAGTTTTATTTTGGTGCTTCTGCAGGGTGCGCTATCGCGCCCATTTTCAAATGTCCTTAAATCACAAATCCGGAGTCGACGATCGCCAACGGATTCAGTTACGCTTCAAATCGGCTTTAGTTTGTGCATTATTGACTCTAAACCGGGCGGCGGAGTTTGCTTTTTGGAAAAATGACGCGAATTATGGCGTTGCCTGACAACACCGTTAATCCTATTAGAAAGTTTTTAATACCTTTTGATGTACCCCAACTTGTGTAGTGATCTGGAGCGAACGGGGACATCGCTTGCGTTCAAACGCCCTAGAATGGACGAGGAATTCGTTAAATGGGAGAGCATGAAAATGGCGCCTTTGGCGCCAGATTATACATATCTGTCCCAAAATTGGCCGCCCTTCCTGTCTGGTGCCTAGGCAACCATAGTAATGTACTTTTTTTGTTTCGGACAGTCATGACGCACGCGTGTACCATTTTGCGTTTGGTGCGCCAATATTGACCATCGGGTCGTTGCCATGCAACACGGTGGGGAAAGGGCGTGGCTCAATGACTTTTTTTGATTCGGGGTCAATGTGACGTATGTCTGTGCCAAATTCTTTTTACTACGACAAAGTTCCAAATTTTTTTCTCATTAATTTATTTGGTGCTCTTGCAGGGGGCGCTATCACGCCATTTTTCAAATTTCATATATCAAAACATCCGGGGTCGACGAGCTGACACGAATTCAAGTTCGCTCAAATCGGCCACAGTATGTGCGAGTTTATGCTGTTTGAAGCTCGGTGGCGAGCGCTTGAATAAATGGACGCCGAATTCATGGCAGTTGCCATGACACCCGTTAATCCTATTAGAAAGTTTTTAATAACTTTTATGATGTCCCACTTATGTAGTGATCTGGATGCGAACGGGGCATCGCTGCGTACAAATCCGCCCTAGGAGCGAGTTCTGTATAAAATGCGAGGGCACGCAAATGCGCCTTTCGGCGCCAGATCGCTTGCTTCTGGCCAAAATGGCGACCCTCCTGATGCGTTGTAGCAACCACGTAATATGTTTTTTTTGGCTTTCACATGAACAATCACTGTGCCGAATTTTTTATCGTCTACGACGAAGTTCAAGTTTTCGGGCATCTCCATTAGGTGCAATGTAATTTCTGATTTTCCAGGGGCGCTGGCGCGCCATTTTTTGGATTCTGTTTATATTTTTCGGGAATGTGAAGAATTTTGTTTTACGTGTTTGAATTTTTGTGCAAAAAAAATTCAGGACTTTTCCGTCAGTGGGAATTGGACCTCCTTGAGGGAGAGAAAAATAATAATAATTAAAGCCGCAAGCGCAATTTAGAGGCCCTCGAGGGGATTCTCGTAATTGGCCTCGGTTGACGCCGCGTGTCCCGCACGCCGCCCAATAACCGGGAGGCGCTTACCGCGCCCACCTGCCGCACTAGGTCGAGTTATAAAAGAGCAAAGAGAAGAAATTGGCGCCTTCGGCGGTAGATCATCGATTTTTCCCAAAATGGCCGACTCCTGTTAGGTTCGCTTAGCAACACGATAAGTACCTTTTTTGTTCGGACAGTCGTGACGCCGCGCGTGCTACCATTTTGGCTTAGCTACGCCAAAGTTGCATCGGTTCGTTGCCATTGGCAAACACGGTGGGAAAAGGGGCGTTGGCCTCAAAGGACTTTTTTGTTCGGGGTCACAGTGAGGGATGTCTGTGCCAAATTTCTTTTTGTCTACGACAAAAGTTCAATTTTTTTCTTCATTCATCTTTTTTGTGGTGCTCTGCGGGGGCGCTTTGTCGCGCCCATTTTCAAATGTCCTAAATCACAACATCGGGGTGGAGCACCGACAAACATTAAAGTTTCACTCAAATCGGGCCACCAGTATGTGCGAGTTTATGACACTCCGAATGCGGTGCGAGCGCTGAAAATTGGACGCCCGAATTCATTGGCGTTGCCATGACAACACCGTTAATCCTAATTAGAAGTTTTAATAACTTTAGATGTCCCACTTGTTGGTAGTGATCTGCGAACGGAGTCGCTGCGTCAACGCCCTAGGACGAGTCTCGTTCAACGCGAGGGCACCGAAAAAATGGCGCCTTCGCGCGCCAGATCACTCGATTTTTCCCAATGGCGCCCTCCTGTTGTGTTTGCCTAGCAACCATGCAATGTACCTTTTTTTCTGTTCGGACTGTCATGACGCACGCGATGTACCAATTTTGGTTCTGGCCTGCGGCAAAGTTGACATGGCGTTTGCCATGGCAACACTGTTGGGAAAAGGGGCGCTGGCCTCAATGACTTCTTTTGTTCGGGTCACGTGGAGGATGTCTGTGCCAAAAATTTGTTTTGTCTACGACAAAAGTTCAAAATTTTTTCCTATTCATTTTTTTGGTGCTCTGCAGGGGGCGCTATT